>SEYY01017991.1:22500-25000 GCA_009176605.1 Armadillidium nasatum
ACGCCTTGGGGTCCAAATATGTGCGAAGCTTATTAAGGTAATGACTGGGCGGCTCCTTGGCACTTACTCTCTCCTGGTCACAGATCATGTCCCACTTTTTAACATCATCATATTGGCGAAGTAATTTCGCCTTATCCGGAGGGAGGTCCATTGAAGCCTGCAATATATATATATATATATATATAATATATATATATATATATATATATATATATATATATATATATATATATATATATATATATATATATATATATATTATATATATATTAATATTTTAATTTTTAAATATTTTATTTAAACTTAAAAAATATTTATAAAAAAATAAAACAAATGTCAAGTAGCATACGAATGTTCTGAATATATATATCTATGTATATATATATTTTTTTTCCTCATTACTCTTTTCAAGGAAGTAATATTATCACAGACTCTACTCAAGATTTATTTGACATTACCCAACGTGACGTTAAAAATTCAAATGGCAAATTAAAAATGGGAAGTGCGTTGCCGATCTTCACACTGACACGTCAAAGCTTCATAGGGATTAAAATTCAATCAGGTTATTTACGCTAATAAAGTACTTTTAATTCACTAAAAGTGGAGATACAACACCCAGAGTCATAGGTCAAGTTAGGTGCTATTTTCACTCTCTCTCAAAAAAAAAAATATATATATTTCTTTGGAACCCAATTCAAAATTAATATCAATCATGCCTTATCGAAGGTATTTAGGGAGTTCATCTCAACATGGTGACAAACAAATGATACTAACGAATTTAAAAACAGTATATATTCGATTTTATATTATATATATATATATATATATATATATATATATATATATATATATATATATATATATATATATATATATATATATATATATATATATATATATATATATATATATATATATATATATATATATATATATATATATATATATATATATATATATATATATATATATATATATATATATATATACCCTTACAAAACCATGAAATTTGTTACATCCGAAAAAATAACAATTTTCTATGGAAAAAAAATCGTATATAAAACCAGTATAATACTTAATAACACGGAAGTCTTTGGAATTAATTTCCGAAATCTTACGTAACCTTGACTCGAAGAGACCCCGCCCACTTCCGGGACAGTCATTTCTTTATTAAGCAACGCACCGCACCGCGGCACCACAAGAGTTTATAAAGAAAATGGAAAAAAAAGGGTTTTCCAAACTATCTCTTTAAAAAAAATGAATAAAAGAAGTTACGTGGATAACGATCCGACAATAAGCACGCAATCTAAAAAGGGGACGCAACACACACACACATATATATATATATATATATATATATATATATATATATATATATATATATATATATATATATATATATATATATATATATATATATATATATATATATATATATATATATATATATATATATATATATATATATATATATACTAATTTTTTTATGACTTTTATTCGAATATCTTTTAATCCACTTGAGTATGAAACTCAATATTTTGCAAAAAGTTACCGTACTTATATAAGAGAGTATTTTAATGTGTATAAATTCAGACTTTCTTATATATATTCCCACCAGAGTTACTGAATTCTAAATGACTATATATATATATATATATATATATATATATATATATATATATATATATATATATATATATATATATATATATATATATATATATATATATATATATATATATAGTGTGTGTGTGTGTGTGTGTGTGTGTCTGTGTGTGTGTGTGTGTCTGTGTGTGTGAGTGAGTGCGTGTGTGTGTATGTGATTTGACTATTAACCGTCATCATAAAAATCGTCATTCTTTCTCAATCGTCATCGTTAATTTTCTGCAGTTTATATTACATCTATTGGATTATAAATATCTCTTTGCTTCAATTTCTTCTTTTGAGTGTGAAAGACTGTTTAGTAGTGGCTACAACAAATATACACTCAAAGACGAGACCGAATCACCCTAGAAACTGGAGAAAATATTGTTTCTGTATCACAATTTAATTAAGAGTTCTAAATTTAAAGTACTAGAATTTTGCAAGTCTGTCCCAGTTCTTACAAATGACTATTTTTAAAATCAATGTTCTGAAGATATTACAGGGTATCCCACTCGCTCTCTGTCCCAGATATGTGCTTATGGATATCAAAGAACTGGTCAAAAGTTAATAAAATTTGAAAATGAGCATCTTCAATAAGTTCGTAAATCATTCGGACGACGAGGAACTCCGTACTGGCCAATTTCAGCTGGATGGCGTCACTTGCCACAAGTCCAACGTCATCGTGTTTGAAATTTAGTTCTTTTTTTTTTTGAAGATTGGGCAATTTCCAAGGGACTTTGGCCACCAAGGTCACCTGATCATACCCAGCCGGATTTCATCCTATGAACCATGCTGAAAGGGAAAGTGTATCTCAACAAACCACGTACTCTCACGTAACTGAAAGACAACATTCCGG
>SEYY01017991.1:32500-62500 GCA_009176605.1 Armadillidium nasatum
AGCTCCCCTGATATTTATTGCCATTTAATACTATACACTCTCTTGCCTTCAACCACTCCAGCATCCAATTACGTTCAACCCCATCTAAACCACAATAAAAACTTTTAGAACTTGTGTATCATTCTTTTATGGGTAGGGACCAACTGTGGTTGGAAATTTTGCTGGGGATGGGATTGCCTAAAATTTGTAAAGAGTCAAAAGCCCTGAGATTTTAGGTTAATTAAGAAAATTAGACATAATTGTAATTGAGATTAATTTAATTATAAGGAAGGAGTAGAGTAGCCAACATTCACTTAATGATTATATGCATTTTTTTCAGAAAATTAAAGATTTTGTATAATAAAAGTTTGAAAAAACTATAAAAATTCTGAAAAAATATTTTTTCTGATCCATAATAGATTTAACAAGTTTATTTAGGTTGTTAAGTTTGGAATAATGTATATAAAATACCACTGCCCTATGTTCCTGAACATTTCAATCCTCAAAATTCTAAAACTTACGATGTATATGTTCAAGAAGATTCTGATAGTGAATAGTGATATAAGTGAATGAAAGAAATCCACTACATTATCAGACTTAATATTTGTCAATAAAGATTTTTTGATAGATAATGTTTCAGTTTAGAAAAACTTGGTATCTGGGAATAATATATCTTAATACTTTGAGAAATAATTTTATTTGTAAATCTCCCATAGTTAGTAGTAAACAAATTACTGGAAACTGTTTTAACATTAAAAATGTATTTTGATAAATTGAGAAACATGCTTGTCACCAATAAATATTTTTTAGTCTAAGCAAATTTTAGGCAACTTTGGCCAGAGCACCAGCCAAACTTGGGGGACATCAGCCCTGGCAAAATTCCAACCCTATAAATGACATCTAAAATGATCCCAGCCAATAGTTATGAAATTTGTAGGAATGGTTTGGAATGAGTTTTAAATAATTGAAACTATTTTTAAAAATCTTGAGATGATACAAATGTATGGCACACAAATATTTGTTTACAGGACTCTGCTTCACATACCCCTGATTTGTGTGTGTGAGTATATATATATATATATATATATATATATATATATATATATATATATATATATATATATATATATATATATATATATATATATATATATATATATATATATATATGCAATTCAAAAAAACACTAGAATAATGTGCTTATTTTTTTTGCAAAATATTAAAACTACTAAAACAGAATAAGGACAATGTTTCAGCCCTGGAACACAAGGTCCTCATCAGGTCCAGAGTGATAAGCAGACAGGAAATGATTTTTTTTTTCCTGTCTGCTTATCAAACTTGACCTGATGAGGACCCTATGTCCCAGGGCTGAAACGAATTTTTTTTTCATAGGCCTATTTGTAATACTTAAAATCATTATATTTTTCTAACTGATATTTTAATATTTTCTTTATAGTTTATTGATAAAAAAGGTATATTTCCCAGTGTCTTCTTCTATTCATTCTTACATGAAACATAGGAACATCCACACATGTGAAAATAGTTGCACAATTCCATAGATTTATGTTTCAAGAATTATTCTTACTTTAACTCTCTTAGAATTTCTTAAATCTGCAAATATGACAATTCAATTCTGTAACTTAAAATAAATTTCAAGTCTAGTTTAGTTACAGTTACTGCCAGGGTGCCAACATCTGCTACATAATTACTCTTTTTCAAGAAATTGCATCATAGCATAGTAAACTGTAATATAAAACATACCATAAAACTAACCACCCTCAAAAGTAAATTTTAATCATTTTTTTTTAATGAAAAACTATTTATATTCTCAATTTTGGATTTTTTTGCTAGAAGAGTCTTCATATTTTAATGTTTATGTATAGAAGTAGTTTAATAAATAACTCAAAAAAATTGCCTCCTTTTTGGGTGTTTTTTTTTTTTTTTTTTGACAAAATTTGAAAAATTTTTTTTTTTTTTTAAATTTAAAAAAAAAAAAAAAAAAAAAAAAAAAAAAAAAAAAAAAAAAAAACATTGAGTACGTAGCTATTGAACTTAGAAGATTTGAAAAATATGAAGAAAAGTAAGTGTTCGCATATGAAATAAGGTAAATTTTCATTATCGTTTAGAGAATATTAATGCTGTTCAAAAGGAGGGTAAAACTAACAAGAAAAAAATTTGTGATAACTTTATTTCTTTATCATTCTACAAAAAGTTTTTAGAGGTTGCACAGTTGGTGCTGTGCATGGGAAAAATTTAGAAAGTTTACTTGTGCACAGCAGCAAAATAGTTTGGTATACAAAAAATTTTGTAAATTGTGTATCTTGCCCAACTTTACAACCTCTGCAAATTTTTTTTTTTTTTTATATATATTTATCCTTTTTGTTGCTGTGCGCATCACCAAAATGACTGAGCATAAAAATTTTTTTACAGAGGTTATACAGTTAGAGGAGACACTTTTTTATTTTCAAAAATTGTTTGTATACTCAACCATTTTGCTGCTATGCATGGGAAAAAACAATAATTTTAAATTTTTCCCATTCACAGCAACAAAACAGTTGTGTGTATATATATATATATATATATATATATATATATATATATATATATATATATATATTATATATATATATATATATATATATATATATATATATATATATATATATATATATATATAATAAAAATTTCTGAGGTTGTGCAATTAGGCAAGTTACAGATTTTTTATTTAGAA
The DNA here is from genome assembly GCA_009176605.1 of Armadillidium nasatum. NCBI lineage: Eukaryota > Metazoa > Arthropoda > Malacostraca > Isopoda > Armadillidiidae > Armadillidium > Armadillidium nasatum. The sequence goes on from SEYY01017991.1 coordinate 35,211, forward strand.
AAACTTTTGTATACCCAACCATTTTAGTGCTATGCACAGGAAATTTTTTTAAAAATTTCATGTGCACAGTGTCAAAATTGTTGGGTATACAAAAAATTGCTCTAAATAAAAAATGTGCATCTCACCCAACTATAAAACCTCTTAAAATTCCATGAACTCATCATGGGTAGAAAAAAATTATGCCCCCCAAAAAATTCTATTTTTTAAAAGAAAAGTTACACTTTTCATGATTATGGGACATTCACAGTAATTTTCATTTTTTGGGGCAGCCAACACAAAAATTTCAAGTATAACAAAATCAATATTGATGATTTAACTATCTACTGGTGAATTATTAAGTCATTTTGACCAAGGGAATATACTGAAAAATTTGCACAAATTTTGCTACCATATAAGTATCCAAACATTTTTTTTTTTTTTCAAATTATTTCTAGATAATCTATAATACTATTCTTATCCATTTATATTAATAAAAAGCACTATTATATTTTTAAATAATATTAATTGGTTAGTTTTACCCAGTTTCATTTCATCACCCACAATTTAAAAATTTTTTTTAAAAATATTAATTTTCATATATCCATATACCTTTTTTTTTATATATTAAAATATCCAGAAAGGTTCATATTTCTATAAAAAAAAATGATACATATAGTTTTATCATTTAATTTCAAATTTTTATGCCTCCCAAAAATAGAAATTTCCAAAAAATTGGTTAGTTTTACCCTGTTTTATGGTAGTGTTTATTTTCTAATTAAATAAAAGATATCCATAGGGAAAAATGGCTTGGACTTGAACAGTCTTTGTTACCCCCATGTGGCATTATAGTGTTTTCAAATTTCCTGGTTTTGATAACTATCAAGCTGAGGAAAGTAACTTTTGATTTTAAACTGATTCTGCTCTATTAAAGCTATAAAAACAAACTGAATATTAATGCATTAAATAAAGCTTAATTGAGTCATAAAGACCACTTTTGTTTAACAAATACACCAAAAACCTTAAATTTTCACTATACAAAGACATATGCCTTTGTATTAAGAATGTAGGCTACTTTTCATAATTTAGATAGATTGATATTTTAACATATGAATGAATAATATACTGATATTAATAATGTATTGATGTTAAAATTGATATTTTATAAATACCAACATGTAGTAAAAAGTAGAAAATTAATATCTTTTCAATTATAACATCTATGAACACAAATTAAACAAATCAATTAAAGAGGTCCTAATGAAGCCCAGCAGATCAAACAAATATAAATGCATGATATATGAATATTTATAGGGGAATCCACCCATATACCACCAATCCATATAGTAATATTTTTTTTTTTTAACCAGGCTTCATTTGGATCTTAATTGATTTGCATTTAATTTGTGTTCGTAGATGTTGTAGCTTAAAAGATATTCATTTCTCACTATTAACTAAACAGTTACCCAGTAGGCTATGCCCTGCATTGATAAATACTCTTCTGCAATGCATCCAAATATAGTTCTCTAATTCAAAATTGAAATTAATATACTCATCTATCATTATTCAAAATTTCCAATTATGTACAGTAATAAATTTTCCTTTTTTATTTTAAAAAATAAAGGTTTTTGTAGATTATTTATTGAAAAAAGTGAGTAATAGTTGTGTTCTGCTAAACATTTTTTTTTCCTTAATATACAAAACTACAAAAAACAAAATCATCTGAAATCAATTTTTTTCAGTAAATTGGGGTGTAGAAAATGATTTTATACACAAAACAAAAACAAAAAAACACTAAAAGGCATTAAAAAATTTAATTAACAAAGTAATAAATGTAATCATTTAACATCACATTACATGACTAAAATGGTATCTTTTGCCTATGCCTACCAGGTTGCTACATCAATATCGGAATGAATTTTATAGCTATTTAGAAGCTAAAAAAATGTTAAAAAAAAGAAAATATAAATTTTTAATATATATATATATATATATATATAATTAATTATGAAATCAAGTACATTAGACATTAAATTGCTTAAATAAAGCTAAAATTTGCCAGGTTAGCCCTATTTGCTGGCTGTAAATATACATTTACCTTGCAAGTCGTGGTTAGGTTAAATCGAACAAGTTTGTTAGATCTAACAAATTTGCCAGGTTAGGCCTATTTGCTGGCTGTAAATATACATTTACCTTGCAAGTCGTGGTTAGGTTAAATCGAACAAGTTTGTTAGATCTAACAAACTAGTTTTTAACCTAATAACTTGAAATGGTAACTGTATGCCAACAGCCAGCAAATAGGCCTAACCTGGCGAATGCTAGCTTTATTTAAGCAATTTAATATGCCTAATCTACTCAATTTCAGAATATTTTATCTTTATAGTTTCATATATAACAAAAAAAAATTTTTTTTACCTTTTATTTAATTCAAAGTTATAAAATTCATTCCAACACTGATGCAGCAACCTGGTAGTACATAGCTAAATGATAATACACCATTGAAGTTGTACAATGTATTGCTAAATGATCATTCTTATAACTCTGATAATTAAATTTTGTTTACAAAACCGTTTCTGTTCCCCTGATTTCAGATCATTTCATTTTCGTAGTTTTGTGTGTGTATATATATATATATATATATATATATATATATATATATATATATATATATATATATATATATATATATATATATATGGTAAAGGTGTAGATTGTTTCTGACTTTCGATTGTCAGAAAATATTGAAGAAGCCTAACCTAAACAAGAACGTTGGCGAGAATTAGAGGCTATTAGAGAAGACATACACACAATTATTATTACTTATTTTTGTAGCAAAACCTAATTAGACTTATCATAACTTGAACTACCGAAGTTGACGTAAAAGAGGCCTAACCTACACAAGAAGTTGCCTTAAAAGAGGCCTAACCTACACAAGAACATTGGCCCGACATACTAGCCTAGGACCGTAAAGAAATTATAGGTATAAAAAAAATTTATAGGCATAAAAGTATCGATTTAAATAAAATATCGACATAAAAAAATATTGAAAGTCAGAAACAATCTACACCTAAGCCTATATATATATATATATATATATATATATATATATATATATATATATATATATATATATATATATATATATATATATATATATATATATATATATATATATATATATATGCTTAGTTGAGCCTATTACCAGAAATGATATTTATATATAAATAATTTTTTTAATGCATTTACTTTTAGTTTCAATATATTAGAAAAAATTAGAAATAAAAAAGGAATCACCTGAGCCTGACAATTACCCATGCTTTTTAAACCTTGAACTATCCATTATACAAAAGGTAAAGAAACCTAAATTAAACAACTTACCAAAACTTTCGTAAATCTTCGCTCCAACTCTGTTGATTCCGGCATTGGCGACTTTTCTCTATCAAGAGTGGCATTCTGAACACAATTAGTACTATTAACAGTACCAACACTAAGACCTCCGTTAGAATCAAAATTATTCATATTGTAGTTTACCCCGCCCCCTAATTCAACACTATGCGCAACTTTATCAACATTAGGATAACCATTTTGTCTGTTTGTAATATCATCGTCTCTTTCACCAATACACTTACTTCCACTTCCACCCATTTCACTATGTTAGGTAAATGTATAAAACTTGAACATTTCACATTCTTTAATACTTTTTAAACATTTACAACAACATCATCTCAAAAATTCTTCACTTCGACTGTAACACAACCAACACGGTCAAAACAATTCCACAAACTAAACTAATTCGTTTTATTCTTTTAAAAGACATCGAGACAAAGAATAAAAACACAGTGAAAAAGCCAAAGTATGTGAATAATGTAATTTACTTTATAAAAAAACATGGAGGGAAATAAATATTAACATTTATCCTTTAATCATACTCCTTTGGTTTTTCTATATATTCTTTAAATATCTACATTCTAAAGATAGAAATCTGAAATACAAATAATATATGAAATTTTATTTAAGAAAATTTTGAGTTTATTTTTTCTTCAGGCAGATGCAACATCTTATATATATATATATATATATATATATATATATATATATATATATATATATATATATATATATATATATATATATATATATATATATATATATATATATATATATATATATATATATATATATATATATATATATATATATATATATATATATATATATATATATATATATATATATATATATATATATATATATATATATATATATATATATATATATATATATATATATATATATATATATATATATATATATATATATATATATATATATATATATATATATATATATATATATATATATATATATATATATATATATATATAAAGGATTAGGTGGAGATTGTTTCTGAGTTTCGATATTTTTTATATCGATATTTTTTCATGTCGATATTTCTGATTAATCGATATTTTCATGCCTATACTTAGCCTTAGGCTACTATGTCGTGCAAAGCAAACGTTCTTGTGTACGTTAGGTCTCTTTTACGGCAAATTCTTGTGTAGGTTAGGCCTCTTTTTACGGCAATTTCGGTAGTTCAGGTTATGATAAGTCGAATTAGGTTCTGCTAGAAAAGTAAGTAATAATAATTGTGTGTATAGTAATACTACCTCTGGCAACTCTCTTGTTTGCGATAGGCTTCTCCGATATTTTCGATTTTCGATATTTTTTAACAATCGAAACTCAGAAACAATCTCCACCTTTGCCATATATATTTATATATATATATATATATATATATATATATATATATATATATATATATATATATATATATATATATATATATATATATATATATATATATATATATATATATATATATATATAGTAAGGGAAGTGTTCCATTAATCTGTCAATCGCTAATGAGCTTGATTAATTTTTCTTTAGTTGAAAATGGTTTTACTTTGTAATTTACATTCTACCAAATGTAATTCAACTAGTATTTATTCCTCTAACTCTGAGACCATACATTTTTGTTTTTAGGTTCTAAGTTTGCCTACAATATTCAATTTGGTACGCTATTAAGTGACTACATGGAAAGCAATCTGTGACTGATCGATGAAAATGCAACTAGGATAAGTTGAACTTCTTAAGAAGTTTTCTATTTAACTAAATTATATAGTTAAAACAAGTAAAATTCAAGATTGAAAAAACGGAAACGACAATCTAGAGAAAATAACTTAGATAATATTCTACCCATCACTAGACTGATTAGCTATTAATCTGTGATAACTCTTTGATTGGTCTATTTATCAAAAAATTCCGTTTGATCTAACCACAGTCTTTATTAAGCTTTGATCTAGAACAAAAAATTTTCAGTCAAATTTACGATAAACGTTATCAAATGGGAATTTTCATCATGGTTTTAAACAAATATTAATTAATTGGTAACAACAGAGCTAAAAAATTAATAACTGTATTAGAGACATTTGAGGAAGAAAAATTTGATTTAAAAGCATATGAATTGACGAACTAACAAGGAAGATAAAGAAAAGATTCACAAATGTAAAATATAATTGTGACGTGAAAATTCAGATTTGTGAACGTTAAAGATGACAGCGAAAGAATGATTCGATATAATTTTCAACCTTCAGCAGAGTTTATCCTGTTAAAGGTAAACTTTGCCCTTACCTAGAGAAGTTAAAAAATTATTAATAGTGATTCTATTGATTTAGTTATTGTTCAGAGGAGACAAACTTAAAATATTTTTAGGCACATCTAAACGATGTATTTTTATCCAGGATAAAACTGCCCAAAATAGATCATTTAAATTGGAACCAAATAGTAAACGGCTGCATAACTGAAAAAATGCTCTAATTTGAAGATTTAAAACTTGCCCAATTATACCATAGTGATTATACCTACCAAAAAATAATATAAAAAAATTTGACAATAGTAAAAACATTTTTAAAAGAATTGCAATTCTGACAATTATTTAAAACTGAATATGTCTAAATTTAGTGATGCTTTTCAATGTTTACATTATATCTTTAACTCATATCTTGTATTCTATTTTCCACCTATGGATTTTTAACATTGATTAAATTATATGATTTATTAAATTGATTCACAGATTGTTTAATTACAAAAAAAAAAAAAAAAAAAAAAAAAACATTATGTTCTTAATTTTCCTATTTATAATGAAATAAATGGCAAAATGAACATTAATAGAGTTCTAATGCTTAAATTTTGAGCTTTTTATGAGTTTATTGGTTTATTTTATATTGACATTTGGAAAATGAATGTATACATGACATTATTGATTCTAGTTTTACACCATTAGTCAAAATAATTTAAATCTGGAATTAAACAAAGCTGGATCTATAAACCAACAATAATTTTATGGATTTTTAATACCAGTCACCAAATAACACAGCCCCAATTCCCTACTGTTCCTTTGACACAAGCATTCTTAGAAAATTTATTCATAAACTGCGAACTTCAAGTTTGCCATAGAGTTTGCTCACATGTGTTGTTTGCTTTAAGGATGGTCCAAAATAGGACCATAGTAAAAATGTAGCAGAACTGTGTTTTGAACTTTGAAGTAATGAAATTTAAAACACTGTAAGTAAGAACAAACTGTGCGTTGATAAGTAAACAAATTCCAACACACCAACAATAGTATCTTGATCCAACTCATAAACAGGAAAACAAATGGTTAAATGGTATGCTGTAAAATAATTTGATTTTTTTTTAAAGTGGATGCTGAAAATACCTGATACATAGTAAATGTGTCTTTTGCAGTGGTTCCTTTTTTTCTTCGTATACCGAAACTACGAAGTCGAGTTCATCTGAAATATGTTTTTTTTTGGAGGGGGGGGGGGGGTTAATTGAAGCGTGAAAACGATTTTGTAAACAAAAAACATCCCCAAAAAATAATTATCACAGCCTAATTATTAGGGTATGAGAATTTACTACTTTAATGGCGCAATATCATTTGGCGGTAATACTTCAGTGTAGGGGGCCAGAATTTTTTTTTTACTCAGCCTAACTACGAAAATGAAATGATCTGATTTATTTTTTTTTTATGGTTAATTGGCTAACAACAAATGATTTTATAAAAAAAAAAAATTAAAACTAATGAAAATTATTTTTCTTCAATATGATGTCAAGATCTTTTAATATGGAAGCAATGTGCACATGCACAATGACATAGTCCTATAAAGGTTATATATATATATATATATTATATATTATATATATATATATATATATATATATATATATATATATATATATATATATATATATATATATATATATATATATATACAGTGGAACTCCAATATTCATCCCCTCCAGTATTCGTCTTTTTCAATATTCGCCCTGTTATTTCATCAAATTTTTTTTTCGATATTCGTCGAAAATTCAATATTCGTCCTACCTACAAAAGCCTATAACCTTAAAAATAAAAACTCTTAATAACAATCATTGAATTTTTCATCCAAAAGGTAAATTTCTTTTTAAAATTTTATTTGTGTTTAGCATTTATGTAGGCCTACACAGTGCATATTATGTATTATTTATGGCAGTACGCTATTTAATATGTACTGTAGTTAAAAATTGTACAGTGTTTGAAATGATTTCGGAGATCGATTCTAGAGTGAAAATTTTTTTTTTTTTTTTTTGTTAAAGAATAGATAGGCAAAATTCGAGGCTGGGAATGAATTAATCCATTTTTAGTTAATTCCTATGGGAAAAAATTATTCGAATATTCATCATCCCCTCAGGAATGGATTAATGACAAATATTGGAGTTCCACTATATATATATATATATATATATATATATATATATATATATATATATATATATATATATATATATATATATATATATATATATATATATATATATATATATATATATATATTAATTTCAATTATATAAAAAAAGCAGAGAGAAGAAAATATAATTTTATTTTGTTTAAAATAAAGAGAAAATGTGGTCATTATTTTCAAGAACTTTTCCTTATGAAGTACAGGAACTTTTAGATAACTCATCTTCAATATGGAAACTCCATAAAGGAAAGAAAAAGGTAACACTTTTCAATGTAGATATTGCATCTATCATTTTAAATAGTTACAATTAAAAAATTCAGGATTTTTAAATTTTAATATTTTTTTCTTTATAATTTTAAAATTTATTTTTTAAATATTTTTATTGTGTAAAAACACTTTTCCTATCTCTTATGAATCAATTTTTATTTCTTCTCTTCACATACAAATTTAGTAAGTATAAATATAACGATTTTGGTTAATTTTTTTTTATCTTTTTAATAGGAAAATAACCGTAATAATAAATGGTGAAAGTTATTTAACAAACAAATAAAATATTTTGGAGAGTAAATATAAATAGCAGTTCTCACTTAAAATATGAATTAAAAGGTAAATATCGTAGATGACAAAAAGCTAGAACATTTAATCACAGAAAATGCTTTATTAGAGGTAAGGCATGTTATATTGACACAGTAATTACCAAAGACATAAATATTTATTTTGTGAAGAGTGAGGACTTTAAATGTATAAGCTCTTATACAATTATACAAGTTGTAGAATTTGACATTAATGTATTGTAGTTTGTTAAGTCATTTGAAGAAAGAATAGGTTCATGGGATTTCAACTTAGAAAAGCAATCCCAATGACAATACCCCATAATTTACTTTTTTTTATATGTAATGTACAAACTTTACACCAGGCATAACAAAAACAGAGATTGAGCTATGCTCCATTCCAAAAACATACATACCTTACAAAAATTAGTGAAGGCTTTCTCTATCAATTCCAATATACTTTGTATGTGTGTGTATTTTTGAAAAAATTTATCATTATTTGTATTTCATAGTTTTGAATGGTGGAAACGTTATTTAATTGTCTTTGTGATGTAATTTATATTTTATTACTTTATTTTAGGATAATGGAGAGGAAGTAAGTGTATTTATTTGCGAAGGGGAATCAGCAACTACATTGGATTTAGCTAAGGGATCTGTGAAAAGATTGAAAACATTGAAGCATCCTTCAGTTCTCAAGTTCATTGATTCTTGGGAAGTAAGTTAAATATAAGTCTTATATTTCTTACTAGTGTTCCGTTTCCTTTTTATATTAATATACCTTTGAAGACATCATTTTGCCTAATTAATTTAGCAGACAAAGTAGTAAATGTTTTGTTAATTATTATTATCATCATCATCATCATCATCATCATCATCATCATTATCTAAGGAAGTAATATGGTAGGTATATTTATTAATATTGTATGACACTCTCCTTAAATGAAATGAAACTTTCTTGTTCTTAGAGTGAAAAATCTGTGCATCTTGTAACTGAATCCGTTTTGCCTTTGTTGCAATGGATGTCTGTCTCTGGAAAACAGTTAGAAAATAGCTCTGTAGATCTCGCCCTTGCAGCTTGGGGTCTTCTTCAAATTACGGTAACTATAATTAATTTTCCTATAATGATATATTTATTTGATTTTTATAATTATATGTATATTAGTGTTTTTAGTTACTAGACATATTTTATACATAAATATTTTACATCATTGATTTCATGATACTGTAAGTTGTATAAAATCGAAAGTTATACATCAGACTCAATTTAAATTCTAATCTCAAAAACATTATACAAATTATAATTTCTTAATTAAACGTAGGTTTCATTTCTTGAACATGCTATTTCCTTCTTTCTATACTGGCGGAAGTGAAGATTAAAAGTAACTGTTCGAATGTTCATCCAAATAAATACTTTCCTCAGTTCCAGATTTCTCATTTATTGGGGTGTTCATTTCTGGCTCAAGGGCCAAAGCCAAGTTTTCCCAAAGTTACAAGATAAAGAAAAATGCTAAACCATCTTTGGAACTTAAATGTTCTTATAAATTAGTAAAAGAATTATATTCATGGAGTCATTACTTTGAATATGAGGATTAACAACAATTTCCTTAAACCTCCAAAATATCATGTTCATAATTAACAAAGTATATATCTTATGAAATTTTACTTAAATTAAATAATTAGAGAATATCTTATCAGAACCAATCCATCAAATGAACACTCAACTTGGCTTTCACTTCCTAACATACCCTGTTATTAAAAAACAAATTAACAAACATATCTGTGAATTTAAAATACACTATTCAGAATATACCAAAATCAAAATCAATACAACATATTTGTAAATGTAAAGTTTCCTTCTTTTTTGTATAGTCCTTACTCTTTTACCCTCAATTTGAGATGTGAGATAGATTAGAGGCTAGTTGCTCCAAGGCTACCCTCATTATATATATATATATATATATATATATATATATATATATATATATATATATATATATATATATATATATATATATATATATATATATATATATATATATATATATATATATATATATTCAGCAAGGATTAAGTTTTATGAACAATGATGGAAAGTTAAGCCATAACAATATCAATTGTAGTTCAGTTTTCGTCACTCAGGGAGGAGAATGGAAAATATTTGGTCTTGAATATACATCAACTGATCCTTCCTACACCCCAGTTAAAGTGCTTCCTCAGCTTTCAGTTTATGATCCTCCAGAAGTTCATAGTAATAGCAAGCAAAAAGGTCACATTTGGTACGGCGATAGTTTTTAAAAATTTCTTAATCATAATACACCTCACAAAATATAGTCTTACTGTAGTTTTTTCTTTTTGTTCTTTTTTTTTCCTTCTCCCTTAAAAAGTGGAGTTGGTTAATTCCTTGTAATGTATTCCCACACTTAGATGAATAATCATGATTTCACAAAGCTAATGGAGTTTATCATAGATAACACTTATTGTTCATCAATGAGTAAAAGAGACTATTCAAATGGTACAGAGGTCAACAGAATTTTGAGGAATAATTTATATATTGAAAATTTATATTTACAGCTAACCTAGTAATTCATTTTTTACATTTTTTATCATGCTTACTCTAGTTAAGTCATTTTGTAGAATCTCTTGTAAAAGGAAGTCAAGTATAGACTTTTGAAAGCTTGTGAACTGATTTTATTACTTTTATCCTTTTTGTCATGCAAAACAACATTCATTTATATATTAAGATTCAGTTTTAAAATTAAAGAAATGACGACTTCCATCTAAGGGTTAGTTTATCATAATTTTCTCATTTTCTTTTTAAGGTCAAGTGATATGTGGGGATTAGGATGCCTAATATGGGAAGTTTTTAATAATAAACCTTTGGATCAAAGTGTCTCATTACAACAAACTTCAAAGGTAATTTTTTTTTTCTTTTATGAAGTAATTTGTATGTTGCAGGAAAGCTAAATAGACATGATATCATTTGAGTATATTTTGATTAATGCTAATAAACTATAAACAGTTTATTGAAATTTTTTTTGATGAATACGTTTTATATACTAGTGAGAAATTTATTTTTCCTACTTCAAAAGATTCCGAAATCTTTGGTTCCTACATACATGGAACTCGCAGGTGCTAATCCAATCGCTCGACCTAATCCAAAAGATATTTTAAGTAAATTGAGGACTCGTGGTATGTTCTTTCATAATGATCTTATAGAGACTCTATTATTCCTAGACGAGATTCAAATCAAAGATGATAAAGAAAAACATAGGCAAGTTTATATATATATATATATATATATATATATATATATATATATATATATATATATATATATATATATATATATATATATATATATATATATATATATATATATATATATATATATATATATATATATATATATATTGTAATGGAGTGGAAACATTTTGTATTTATATTCCTTACACTTATTATTCTTTAATTGTTATCTTTTGATCTCTGAAGTAGCAACGCAATTTATTTTATTAATTTCAGATTCTTTTCAAATTTACCAGATAAACTCAATAATATTCCAGAATTCATTAACAAAAATAAAATTTTACCAGCTCTTCTTACAGCTCACGAATTTTCAAATCTTGGCTCTGTACTTCTTACTCCAATTTTTAAGGTATATATCCTATTAGTTTATATATATATATATATATATATATATATATATATATATATATATATATATATATATATATATATATATATATATATATATATATATATATATATATATATATATATATATATATATATATATATATATATATATATATATATATATATATATATATATATATAAGATAGGGCAACTACTAGAAGCCAATGAATACCAGACTGAAATTGTTCCTTGTGTAGTAAAAATGTTTTCTTCTACTGATCGTGCTACACGATTGAAACTGCTTCAACAAATCGAAAATCTCGCAGATCATTTAGATGCTAAAACTGTCAACGATCAAATATTCCAACCCCTTGTGACTGGCTTCCAAGATACGAATCCTACAATACGAGAACATACTGTGAAAGTGAGTTATTATATTTCAAATATGTCGTTTTTTCTACATACTTTTTCTGTTGCTGTGCTTGCGAATCATTAATAATAATAAATAATAATAAGAAGAAGAATAATTAAAATAATAATAATTTTATAGATCTTAATTTATTTTCATACTTATTTACAAGTTATTTGATAATCATTTTTCGCATTTTTTATTTTGTTTTCTTTTCAGGCTGTATTATTTTTGGCCCCAAAACTAAATTACAACAATTTAAATGTGGAAGTGTTGAAACATTTTGCCAAACTTCAGAGTAGAGATGATCAGGTGAGAAGTTCTAGTTGATTACGTTATCTTTGTTTTTTGTTTCTTTATTTTTGTCTAGCTTTTTTTTTTTTTTTTTTTTTTGTTTAATAATTTGTCTGTATGGAAAGATTTTTACTTGAGGAAAGATTATAGTACCAAATTTAAAGTTTTTGGTAGTGTTTATTGGAAGAATAATTTTTTTTTTTTTTTTAATTGTTGATTATCTCACATGATATTAAAATTAAAAACTATTAAAATTTAACAGTGTGTAATATTAGTGCATATTTTTTTGATATGTATTATTATTAAAATTTTATATAAATTTTTTCATTCGCATCATGCTTTTTGGCGCCTCTGATTGTAAGTTTATTCATTTAGAGATGAACTTATCTATTTATCAAAAAAAAAAAAAAAAAAAAAATATTTAATAAATAAATAAATAAGTAAATTAAAGACCTACTTTTAGTGAAAGTGTTTTCCTAAGCAAATATTGAATTTGGGCTGTGAGTCTCAGTCAAAGTCTGAGCTAGGAGCCATTTTGGTGGATAGGAATCTGAGTTCAAGTGGAGTCTCAGAACCAGAATTGGAGTCTGAATCAGATTTTGAAAGTCGCATTTTGGAAATGAGAATACATTACTAATATTTACTAGTTAAAATTCGAAATTGAAATCAGAATCAGAGCTAGAATCAAAATCAAAAATTCATAATAGTCTGAATCAGAACCGGGATGAAATTTATCTTACAATGGATTGTACAGTTCTGCTTGAAATCAGATGTTGAAAATGTGTATTTAGTAATAATAATAATAATAATAATAATAATAATAATAATAATAATAATGATAATAATAAAAAGTCAGTAAAGTTTCAAACAATAAATAAATCAGACATTCTTATTTTTTCTTCTCTTTTACGAAAGGTTGTAGAAATTTTTTATAAACTACAAATAACGAGTGACTCAAAAAGTTAATTTGTGTTTGTTTGTTTGTTCACATTGAATGTGCTCATCATGAAAATCAGCCACTCAATTACTCAATTTTATATAATTTTATTATTAGTAGTATTATCATTGTTAGTTATCTCAAAAAGGCTGAATATGAAACTTAAATTTAATAGCCTTGTAAATTAAAGCTATTTACCTTAGTAAAAACATAAAAAGTGAAAGAATACATAAAAATTATATTTTTCAAAGAAATAAAAAATTTAGAAGTTAACAATACTATTATATTACCAACTACATGACACGACTTTCCATTTCATTTTCTCAATATAAATATAAACTTTTCAAAAATATTTCATTAGTAATAGTAATAATAATTATTGTTCAAATGTGTGATATTATGAGTATAAAATAGTAAGCAAATTTTTACTCTGTAGGGTGGAATTCGAACTAACACGACGGTATGTCTGGGAAAAATTGCCTCCTGCTTACATCCTGATACAAGACAGAAATGTCTAGTATCCGCTTTCACCAGAGCAATGAGAGATCACTTCCCTCCTGCAAGAGTTGCAGGAGTCACTGCCCTTGGAGCCACACAGCAGTTTTATCCCCTTTCTGATGTTGCATCTAAGTAAGTTTATATTTTCCTTTAGCAGAAATAGCCAAAATTTATTTGTATCGAATGTTATGAAATGTATTTCTCTAGGACTTTATATATATATATATATATATATATATATATATATATATATATATATATATATATATATATATATATATATATATATATATATATATATATATATATATATATATATATATATATATATATATATATATATATATATATATATATATATATATATATATATATATATATATATATATATATATATATATATATATATATATAAATTTTGAATATTTTTGAATTGATGTGAGAACAAAATAAAAACATTGATTATAGAAATATTGCTGCCTCATCTTTCCAATTTTATGAAGAAAAACATCAAGATTTTTTTTTTTTTTTTTTTTTTTTTTTTAATATTTTAAATATGTTCTTTTAAGATCTTTTATATTAGGATATTATCCTGTGAAATAAAAGCTCTTATCGTATTCACAATTGTAAATAATAGTTAACTGATATCATTAATTTAATGATCTGGTAACTTTACCACTTATCAGTTGAGATATTTACCATGGGAAGAAGCCTAAAATATTCCTAAAAAAATTTATTTTTCATTTATTTTGTTTGTTATCTAGTTAATATTCTTTTTGAACATATAAGTAAAAGTTAAGAACATTAATTTAAAAACTTTTTGCTTTTTATCTTTTTATTTACAGAATTCTTCCAGCTCTATCACATCTTACATTAGATCCTGAGAAAACTGTAAGAGACTGCGCTTTTAGAGTTTTAAAAGGTTTCTTAGGTAAACTTGAAAAAGTTTCTGAGGATCCTTCCCTGAAGGAAGTTATGGGTGAGTTTAGTTTTTCATTTCAGTTTTATTTCTTCAAATTTTGTGAACTTGATTTCAGAACATGTTTGAGGTTTTTTATGGATAACATTAAAATATTTCATTTTCAGTAGGAGTTACATTAAAAAATAATTATTTTCATTTCTATGAAAGAAAGTAAGAATATAAAATTTCAGTTTGTATTTCTAAAATATTAAAGGATTTAAAATTATGGCTCTCTTCTTTTTGAGATAAGTGATAGATAATTGTTTGCTAGTAGATTACTCCGGAAAGGGTTTTTTTTTTTTTTTTTTTTTTTTTATTTTTTTTTTTTTTAAATTGATTTAGAAAGATATTTTAATATCTTGCTATTGTGTATAAATTCTGCTGAAATATATGACAAAATTTTGAATATTTTGGTGTCTTTAATTATATGAGGCTTATTTTTTTGCACTTGATAGAAGTTTTATAAATAATACGAATATTGTATGGATATAAAAATGTATGTATGTTTATATTGTATTTTGTGCATACCTTGTTTAAAAGTGTTTTTAATATTTTTCAAACTCCTTTTTTTTACGACTTACATTTTTTGAGATATACTTGAATCTCTGTACCTTAAGTTTAGCAGTAATTCGACATCTTCTTCACATTCCACCTTCTCTGGTACTTTCTCTCCATTTCATTGATTCTGATGAAACCTTTTATTGTTCTTCTTACAATCCTCACTGAATTCGCCAAGTTTTTATGAGAAATTTAAGAAGTGTATCTCCAAATGTTGCATCCAAGGTTTCTGAAGCTCTGCGATATGGTCTTGACAACAGCTTGAAAATTCGAGCAGTTATTATACTTCAAATCTGCTTGACAACTGACTTTAAGTCTATTAAAATATTTGGTCACAGTTTCACTTATAGTTGTATCAAACCTCTGATCTTTTATAAGTTTGAAAATTTAAGGGTCGCTAAACAATCCTGTATTAATTTTCACTTGTGATATTTCTAAACTTCTTTGAATGATGTTAGAACCACATTCCATATGCAAACAAAGCTTCGCATACTATTTCAGTGAAAGTTTGTTTTATTTTGATTGTAATGGTTTGACGGTGAGTTTTTGAGGAATTGAAAGCATCGTATTTTCTTTTCTCAGTTAAAATATGAGAAACATTAGAGATTACATGCTCAATCATATATATATATATATATATATATATATATATATATATATATATATATATATATATATATATATATATATATATATATATATATATATATATATATATATATATATATATATATATATATATATATATATATATATATATATATATATATATATATATATATATATATATATATATATATATATATATATATATATATATATATATATATATAGAAAAAGAAGTTGCCACTGCAAGCTTTTCTCTCTCTTCTTCTCCATCATCCTGGTCTGGTTGGGCTGTAAGTATAGCGTCCAAATTTTATAAGGGACCTGCCATTCAAGCAAAAACGCAGCAGGAACAAAAACCTAACAGTGACTCTGCACTGTCTGCAACAGGCATGGGATCTAAGAACGAAACATCTGATTCTGCAGCTTCCAGAAAACATGATTATTCAAATAACTCGTGGAATGAAGCTAAAGTTAATGAAAAGGTGAAAAAATACTACTATGTCTTTTTTGTAGGTGTTTGTAGTTGAAATTTTTCCTTTTATACGATAATTCTTTTTCGCTAATTCATTTAAATACTTACTTCCTAATTCAGAAGCACTACTATTTAAGATTCAAACTGTCCGCCCATTTATGATTAGAGGTTAAAACAGGTCACCTAATATTTGAACTTTATTAATTAAAGGACAAAGAATAGTTTAAAAATTGAACTTTTTCCATATTTTTACTATTAATATGCCAACATTCATCTTTTGAAAGAACGAAAATTAAAATGTAAGATTAAGCGTTAATTAATTTAAAGATTTTTTTCCTGTAGTAAAAACTAATATATATATATATATATATATATATATATATATATATATATATATATATATATATATATATATATATATATATATATATATATATATATATATATATATATATATATATAATATATATATATATATATATATATATAATATATATATATATATATATATATATATATATATATATATATATATATATATATATATATATATATATATATATATATATATATATATATATATATGCATAGAGTAATCCCAAAGTGAGCAGTGTTTCTAAAGCACTTGAAAATATTGATCTTTTGGACAATGTTGGTGATGGTTGGGGAGAAGATGACGAAGAATGGGGATGCCTAGAAGTCATGGTAAGTATTTTCTCAATTTATAAGGAAAGATTTTATGTTTCAGTCAGATATAAACTTCTGCAGCAACCTCAATTTTGAAAGAAAGATAAACACCATAAGAGCATCTATTTAGCTTTTCTTGCAAATTGAGATTAGTAATTAACTACATTGTTGTTCTCCTTTTAAATGTAAAATTCTTTTCTCTCTCTTCGTATTTTTCATATCAGTACGAAATCATGCTTTAATATTTTGTTGAAATTATTTGAATTTACGTGACAGTTTAGTGCCTCTTCTATTCAAAATTTTGTGAATACGATTTAAAATTGTTTTCGTCATGATCTCTTTATTAAATCATTGCAGTTAAAGGATATGTACTTTTAAGTCCTCAGAGGCTTTACTGCAATTTTTATGGAAATAAATAAATATATAAATGAAATATCCCATTTCAGGAAACAGCTGAAAAGATATTTTACACTACATTATAACCCCTCACCCTCCTTCCCTCCCATGCACTCACTGTGGTATTTTTCTCATTTAAATACCCGTTTTAGCAATTATGTATTCTTCAACTTTGGTAGTAAATCTCCACTTTCTGATTTTGTTTTGTCAGCGCAAATTACGAACTGACATATTTTCTCTTTTTAACTTTTATTAAGATAAGTTACATGTGGTCATTGGTGTCCTTCAATTTTTAGTAGGATCCTTATTTACTGTTATTGTTTATTAAATATTATTTGACTTTTTGAAACTAGAAATTGCAAGTTCATTTTTAAATGATTTATTTTTTAATTAAAGGATTTGAATATAAACAATTCCGATATGCAACCAGAAACCAATTCCAATTTATCGACGACATCATCTTATGGTTGGGGTAAATCATCATCAACATCTGATGACTTTCCTTCCCTTCCTTTAAGAACGGTAAGTTTGTTATGTATTATAATTGTAGAATGAATTTGAGGAACCCTAATCAGAAAATTTTACTGCAGTTTCTAATATATATATATATATATATATATATATATATATATATATATATATATATATATATATATATATATATATATATATATATATATATATATATATATATATATATATATATATATATATATATATATATATATGATATTTTTTTGTTGGTTAACTCTTTCAGTATTTAAAAACAAATTGCAATACAGGTTTGATTTGAATAAAATTTGAAATGTATTCAAGAGATAACGTAACATAGGGAATATTTGTTCAAATTTTTTCAAGCCGTTGGGAAAATAATTAACATAATAATGATTTAATATTTAATTTTTATTTAAAGTTAATTTAAAAGAAAAAATAAAAAAATTTAAATTATGGAGTTATTGAAATGTTCACATAATTTTTTTTTTTTTTTTTTTTTTTTTTTTAATATATATATACCGTCGAAAGCGTTTGATGCGCAACTTCCTGACATAATTTATATTAATCTTTGGGTTTATTTGTAAATTAAATTACTTATTAATTATTGTACGTGCTTTATAAAAACAATATTTTAGGTTATTTTTCCCATTTATTGAAATTGGGTTTAAAATTTGTATTTTTAGATTCCATTAAGTGTATTATTATTTATTATTGTTAAAACATTTTTTTTTTATGAATTCTCTTAATTTTATTTGAAAATCTTTTTGTTTGTAATTTTTTTTTTTTTAACATCAAGAAAACAATGAAAATCTTTCAAGATGAATGAGATGTACTGCTTAATAATAATAATAATAATAATAATAATAATAATAATAATAATAATAATAATAATAATTTATTATTATTATTATTAAGTAATTTTTATTTCTCCCTAAAAGGGGTATTCTAAAACCAACACAAGCAAACTCCAAACTTCAAATTCCAATGCGGATTCTTCGTGGGGTACTTGGGATGATGCTAGTAATATCAAAGGTAAATAATATTTATTATATATATATATATATATATATATATATATATATATATATATATATATATATATATATATATATATATATATATATATATATATATATATATATATATATATATATATATATATATTAAAATCATGTTAAAATATTTAGTATTTTGAGTTTATTACTAAATGTTAGAAACTCTTCAAAATTTTAGTTTATTTTTTAGTTATTTTATTTTCAGTTGAAAAAGATTTTGATTCAGAACCTTGGAATGAATCCCGAAAACAGAGAGAAGAGAAAAAACTTCAACGTCAGAAAGAAATAGAGGCAAAAAGAGCCGCAAGAGGTGGACCCATGAAACTCGGAACTCGAAAATTTTGATAGAAAGAGTACTTAATCGAAGGTTTGTTTAATTTATTTGGAAAGCAGCAATTAGTTGAAACCGTTTTTGAAGTTATTGGCTAATTGAGTTAAGGAGGTATAAAATGTTTTTTTTTCTTTAGTTTTCTTATCACTGGTTTATGTGTATTTTACCATAAAAAATAGTTTTTAGAAGACGCTTCAGAAATAATTATGTAATTCTGTGCTTATTAGATATGAAGAGCTCTCAGAGGCAATAATTGTTTATACTGACATACAGGATGCTCTTTTAAAGTAAATGTTTCATGTGAAGAATTCCTATGAAGCCTTAAATTTCATATGTGTCTATTCTTTTACGGGTGCAAGTACAGTTGGGAGTGCTGCTTGTCTGATAAACATTACAAAAATTTGCATACACTATGTTGTTTCCGTCGCTCACTTTTTACTTTTAACACCTTTTTATATTACATTGGTGAATTTTCTTGAAGATTTGATTTTCTATGTATCTTTGAAGGAAACTTAAATTTATCAAATTTGTCCTGATAGTGGATAGTGATTCTTTTATTATTATTATTGACTAATGAAAGTGAAAAGAAATATACTTTTTTTGTATAATCTATAAAATAACTGATGTATAACAAAAATAAGGGGGGGGGGGGAAATTCTGAATAATATATTGGAGCAAAGTAAAGTGTGTTTGAACATTTTTTGGTGTAATCGTGTAAAAGGTTTATTCCTACCGTAAAACACTAGTTACTTTTGTGTTAAAATTGGCTATTTCAGATTAGTTTGTGTGACTCTTTCTCAATTTTCTTTACTAGCTTGTGTTTTCCACTGAATTGATCTCCTATTAAGGTGATTGTCTTCGATCCACCAATTCTGTGCGTAAGTGGTGAAATCCGAGAGATTAGTTTCCTCGAGCACCTGCCGTTGTAGTACCTATATAAAGAGATAAAACGTCGACAGACGTGACATAAATTACGTATTGACTCAAAGAAAATCGGAGTTATAAAAACAAGTTATTTAGTCTTTAGTTGTGATGTCAGGTTTTTAACACAATTTGTTCATGTTGTTGATGTGAAAGAGAGTTGGAAAATATTATTGTAAATACCTTGGGTGCTATTCTTATTGAAAAGAAAAATGGAACGGTTTCTCCTGGAATCTTCGAACGTGTGCGCATGTTTATGATCTGATTGTCCATGTATGCATTGATGCAGGCGAAGAACAAGCGAGCATTTGTGATTTCTGTCAGTTAAATATCTCTAATAACGATTTATTACACTGGTCATTATTCCTTGTACATGTATTTTGTAAGTTTTTAGTAAATTTTTACATTGTAAAAATGGTTATTTACGGTCGTCCTTCGTTTATAACCCAACCTGGTATCGAAAGTGTGTGTGCGTATGACATTTTCTTGTTTCGATTTATGCAACCCACATCCAAAGTTTAAACAAGTATTTCTGTCATATATATATATATATATATATATATATATATATATATATATATATATATATATATATATATATATATATATATATATATATATATATATATATATATATATATATATATATATATATATATATATATAATTTCTTTTTCTGTTTTCTGTCAGTATTATTATTATTATTATTATTATTATTATTATTATTATTATTATTATTATTATTATTATTATTGTTATTATTGTTATTTCTCGCTTGAAAAATTGGTTCGGGTTCAAGGTTATTTTAATGTAAAGTTTTTATTCGTTTTAAATAATTCTAATACTTTTAGGAAGTTGTAATGTACATTTTCTTGTTGCGGTTTATACAATATATATATATATATATATATATATATATATATATATATATATATATATATATATATATATATATATATATATATATATATATATATATATATATATATATATATATATATATATATATATATATATATATATATATATATATATCAAAGACACATACTCTTTGTCATTGCGATGTGTGTGTTAAGATACCTTGAACTAGAGTATCTGGGAAAATGTGTGTAGCCATATTTTTATTTTTTTATTCCATTATTATTATTATTATTATTATTATTATCATTATCATTATTATTATTATCAACATCATCATCATTATGATTATTGTTATTAGTATTTTGTGTTAGTCATTATTATTGATTGTTGTTATTCTAGATGTCATTTGTATTACTTTCTCGTGTTTTCTTATGATCACTTTTGATTCATACTTCAATTTGTCTCTTGATTCACCATATCCTGGTAAGGTGCCACATCATGTAAACATCAAGAAGTTTGTTCTTTCCTTTCCGATATAATGCCCCCTTTAAACACTGTCTCTCTCATATGTCCTTTCCTATGTCTGATGTTATTTTTGCCTTATGGGAATTAAATTTGCTGTACAATAGATATAAATCACTCGAATCATTAATCACTTCCGTTTCTATTAAGAAGAGTTTTTGGTTTTGAACCTCAACCCCGTATTACCGTTTCATAATGCTCAGTTACTATTCTTGTAAATTGCACTAAAAAAATTCTTCGTGTAATACTTTATTATTTATATGAATACACTTCTTTGAATTTAATTCTTATTTTACTTTATCACAGAACAGAGATGTAGGTGAGCGTCGATTCCTCCTTCCTTGTGGAAGGTTGATTCTGGCTCTACCTGTGCGGAAGAATCGCGGACCACATCACTTTGGAACATCTGTGAAAAGAGGAATCCTTCTGCTCGTCTTGAACTTTAGGGAAGAAACTTCATGGTCTCGACACCCATGAAATGAGGTCTTTTAATGAATTTAATCATATATTTTTATAAAGAAAACCCTAAAAGTATGCTATATGAGAGTGTTGTGAACCCTTCATTGGTTAATTGACTCTTTTCTTTTTCCGGATTATAATGAAGGAGTTAAAGCTACGGTTTCTTCCTGTTTAATTTTTTGGATCCTTCTGCCTGCTCCCGATATAGTAGTGTCTGGTATGGATACTCACCTTAGGTGTCTACCTACAGAAACCTTACAATAAAGTTGATTCTAAATGAAAGCATCCAAATTACGACGACTCTGATTTGATCTTTGAAGGAACTGAATGTTTCGTCTAGACCCTCACCCCTGCCTGAAAAAAACTATATCTTCATAGGGTTATTTTTTCAAAGTAGTTGTTCATGAAATGGTTTGTTCATTGGCAGTCTGACGTCGTATGAAGGTAATTTATTAGAATAAATGTATGTAGAGGATGGAAAATCGGACGAAGAACTGAAAAACACTTTCCCCGTAACTGGATATGATATTCATAGTAATTTTGTATCCAGAGATTGGAGGCCAACTCTGAAATTTTCATTGCAGCATTTCATTGACAGCACTTGATGCTAATGGCAGGAAAACATTGGGATCTTTCAGATGATTATGTTAAAAACGGAAATTGATAGTAACTTTGTGTCCAGAGACAGGAAGCCTGCTCTGAATTTTTTATTGCAGGCACTTGATGCTAATGGTAGGAAAACTTGGACTTTTTCAGATAATATTAAAAACATAACTGTAGTCATTGTAATTGATATCTTCGAAACCTTTATTGAGGGTAGAGACTATTCTGTATGTAAATTTAACTTAACTACCCAAAAGAAGATATTGACACAAAGCAAAATAGTTTGGATTCATCACGTTGATGAGAACATCTTTCCATTTTCTCCCTGCTCTTCTGAAGCAATATTTTCTCAATTCTCTACAACTTAGGGTGAAGTTGAAGATCGAATAGAAAGCAACATGCCTCAAATATTTGAAGAGACTCTTATTCTTGGAACATTTCAGTCATTAGATGTGTCCAAAGTCAAAAGTAGATGGTTAGTTGCAGATTATCTTTTACCACCAAATTTTACTGCTACTTTTTATTTAGAGATTCCAATCTTTTTGAAGAAAGGAAAGAATCCCCTTTTACGGGAAGAGAACTCTTGAAAGGTACGCTAAATCTCGGTTATAGCTAGTTTCCTTCGTTGGAATGTAAGGATTACGCTATTTTCGAATGCATAACATCCCCAACAACGAATATAAGCTGCAATGTATGTGCTTACAGGAACTCCAGTAGGTTTCTAGGGACTATTAACTTCATAACTGTAGTCCTTACATCAGCTCAAAAGAGTATAAATTGTAGCTTAAGGACGTAGATATTAATACCAAAGTGTCCATATACTACATTCCATGCAGCCTGCAACTGCACGACAAACACTAATGTGTTTATACGGTGTTTTCTGTGTATCAGTTTTGTAACCTACTTCAACAACTACTACTTCCTCTCATAATGAGTTTGCGCTCTTATTTACGAATTTGTCTGTCAAGTTGTGCCCACATTTATTTAATGGTTCATGAACTTTCTATATCCTTTTTTTATTTTCCTAGACTCAGCATATTTCCAAGAATGTTCTGTAGACATC
This sequence comes from Armadillidium nasatum, assembly GCA_009176605.1. Lineage (NCBI taxonomy): Eukaryota > Metazoa > Arthropoda > Malacostraca > Isopoda > Armadillidiidae > Armadillidium > Armadillidium nasatum. The sequence continues at coordinate 59,344 of SEYY01017991.1, forward strand.
GATTTCCTTTTCTGCAGTATCGATATCAATTATTCTCCTGTTTTTGAGAAATTCTATTTTGCATTTAATTTTTCATCATAACATTGGATTCATATCTTTTTACAAAATATTAAAAAGTAGATTTTCTCTCTCAAGGTAGTGTCATATCTGATATAGATATTTCTGCCAGTGATATCTTAAGGCATTGCGAACTATATATATATATATATATATATATATATATATATATATATATATATATATATATATATATATATATATATATATTATATATATATATATATATATATATATATATATATATATATATATATATATATATAATATATATATATATATATAATAAAATATAAAATATTTTGTGTGTGTGTGTTAATGAATGTAGGTTGTAAAGAAAAACAAATTTTTTCATTAAAGCGACCATGTTCTGTATCCGCAAGACTTCAGCTAGAATTGCATTTGCTATTTCTCTACTATTTAGAATTTACTTTTGAATATAATCGACAAAATAAATATATTGTAGTATCTGCAAATCTAGGTAGCTACGATGTCACAGGTTTGTAGAAAAATGTGTCAAAGTTAAAAGGTCTTAGAGTACAGAATGTGTTAAAATTTTGTAGTGGTAGTTCTATGTTTAGAAAGGTTCTAAACCCCGATTGTTAAATGTAATCTACTAACTGTATTGATCATTTCTAATTTTTATTTTTTTTCCTTCTAGTCTTGTTCATCAATCCCCTTCCCTTAATATTTCTTACTTTTTAGTTCAAAAAGTCTTGTTCTACTTCATTTCCGCAAGTAATAAGGTTCATAAATAATATAGTTTCAAATTTTAGTGCCTTTCCCCATTCTCAAAATGAATTTTATCCTTATATGTATATTTTAACATGCAATTTTGAAAAAATACTTATCACAAATTGGTGAAAGGAATTGGCTATAATGAAGAAACTCCCTTATTTACTTTATATTCTGCTTATCATATGTATAATTTTTTGTACTTTGCATTTTTTTTTATACTTTGTAGCTAGTTTTAAACTAGTTCTAGAGAAAGATTATGACTTGCTTATAATATTTCACAAATTGGTGAAAGGAAATGGCCATAATGAAGGAAACTCCCTTATTTACTTTATATTCTGCTTATTATATGTATATTTTTTTTGTTTGCATTTTTTTTATACTTTATATTGTAGCTAAGTTTTAAACTAGTCCTAGAGAAAGATTATAAGAATGTCAAACTATTTCGTTTTCAAGTATATATTATATTTATATTTTTATATAGTTAATCCTAAGAGTTTTATATTTAATTTTAAATTGATGAAATAAATCTTTATTTAACTTTATTTCATTTCCTAAAATGTACAAAATAATCATTTAATAGGGATAAATGAAATTACCAACTTAATAATAGTTTATATATTTCAAAAACCCCAAAATGTATAAAAGCTTTAAAACTAAATTTAGTTAAATTACTCTTAAATCTTAGAATTCAACATTGAACTTAATAGTAGCATTTAGAGAGTCAGGTTTAACTTACTGGTAATCAGATCTTTAAATTGGTAAACAAAAATTACATCGAAGCATACTCATGAAAATGATGATCAAAACAATTCCTTACAAATTTTTTTTTTTTATCAAGGTAAAGTTTGGCAGCACAAAAAATCTTATCACCTAAAAATCACAGTCAAAGTCAAAAAACATGGAATGCCAAATTAATAGCCAATGTTAAGAGTATATTTCTTTTAAACAAATTTTGCATAATTTATATGCAGAATCTACACTAGGTAACAAAAGTCGTCTTCCTGTTAAAAGTAATATAGAGTATCAAGGACATAAAAAATAAATTGTTATTATTAATCTTTTTTACAAGAAACTACTCTAGAAGTACTAATTTGATTAGTTGTAACTGGACGCTTGTTAATAACCAACATCAATGGAAGAGCGACGCGCAGAGAGTAAAATTCGTCAATCTGAAAGTAAAAAAAAATTCAACTGTGGGAAGTGTCTAAGCATTACAATCTGGATTATATTTGATCCCTTTTTGCTTGTATAGAAATCTGTATCGATGAAGTATCAATATAAAAATCGAAACGAATAAACTAAAGGCAATATTCAAGCAGTTTTTGTTTTATGTAATATATAAATAATACGCATTAATATATATTCTTAACTTCTTTTTCCTTTTGCTAAAATACTTGTTTTAGCCTGGTTTGAATACATTTTTATTTTAAAAACCAACGTATTTTGCATTTTTCCTTTAAAAACAAAAAGGAAGCCGATATATATATATATATATATATATATATATATATATATATATATATATATATATATTATATATATATATATATATATATATATATATATATATATATATATATCAGATCTTTATTAGTAATATTGGTAATCAGTTTATATATTTCAAAAACTCCAAAGTGTATTATATATATAGGTCTTCCGCCATCCCCTTCCCTTTCCCTTACATTTAATTTACAGTATTATTATTATTATTATTATTATTATTATTATTATTATTATTACTACTACTTTTATGAAGATTGAATTAAAACTTACCTTTTCACATTGAAGTTTATGCCTTTTGAGAATGGGAGCTACAATGGCTACAGCATCGCCAATTTTTACACCGTAATTATTTGCCCAATTATAAACGGTGACAGCTCGACAAGTGCCGTCTCTGTCTACCATACAGAAGGCAAAAGGTAATCCTGAGTCGGGCACAACAGTACAAACCACTCGTCCCAAAACAATCTGCAAATAACTCTGACTGAAGAAATTCTGTTTTCAATTATATTAACATGGAAACTAAGTCAACATGAAAAACGATTATGTAAAGAACAGTTACAAAAGTAGTGTCACTACAATGACTGATGTTGGAAAATAAACTTAATGTGACCATATTTTCAGACTTTATTTAAAGGAAGGCAAACTTTATTCTTAAATAATATGGTGACCATTGAGGGAATATCTAACTTTTAAACTCTAAATATTTTCGCTGAATTTTTCATTATATATATAACATCGTGGGGGATGCCCACGATGGAGGAAATACAAGGAAGAAGAATGTGGGAAGACAGAGATGAGTGGAGAAGACTGCTGAGTCCACTGACAGGTCGCGGTTTCCTGGACCCCGACCTTCCTGGGG
>SEYY01017991.1:67500-70000 GCA_009176605.1 Armadillidium nasatum
CAAACTTCCCTCTTTCAGTATCTTTCCTTCCCACTGTGACCTTCTCTCTGATTTCCTTTCTGGTTGTTCTATTGCAGCTGTTGTAGATGGCCACAGTTCATCCTTTAAATCTATTAATAGTGGTGTTCCTCAAGGATCTGTCCTATCCTCAACACTTTTTCTGCTTTTCATTAATCACTTTCTATATATATATACAGCTCATCATGAAAATGTGGAGTCTAGGGTTTTTCATCTTATCAACTCTTCTGCTCTCACTAATTCTCTTCAGTCTCTTTCTGTCCATTGAACTGTTGCATCACTCTTTCTATACTATTGCTATTACAATGGACACTGCTCTTCTGAACTCTCCTGTCGCATATCTCCTCCATTGAGAAGGGCTCTTGCAACAAGCCTTTTTACACACTCTCACCCTTTCTCTATCCAACTCTCCGACCCCATACTTAACCGCTATTCTCAATCTTACATGTACCCCACTAATAAAGTCTGGAACATACTTCCTTCATTTATTTTCAACTTCCTATGACTTACGCACCTTTAAACGCTGTGTATCGGGACATGTCGGCCTTTTAAATTGACCTGGTTTCTGACTTGTCCCCTAACTCTGGTGGTAATTTGGTAGGCCTCTGACCTTTGCCCACCAGAGGTAATATAATATAAATATAATATAATATAATATATATATATATATATATATATATATATATATATATATATATATATATATATATATATATATATATATATATATATATATATATATATATATTATTTTTTTTTTTTAAAATACAGATATATTGTAATCATTTATGAAATAGAGTGCTATTGAAATGAAACAAAACAAATGAAAAAAAAAATTTCTTGAATTTATCCTGTGAACATATACTGATATATACATATATAAAATGCTACCTTTTAATTCCTCTATTGCTTTCACAATTTCTAACATTTTCTTATTAATGGCTTCTTCTTTCTCACATGCTTTCTCTGGACCATGATTTTGGAAATAGTAGTCTCGAAATTCATATAACAGATTAACTTTTTTCCTAATATATATATATATATATATATATATATATATATATATATATATTATATATATATATATATATATATATATATATATATATATATATTATATATTACAATTCAACCTTACAAGGCATAATAGACTATAAAAATAAGAAAATTTTATGAAGTATCATGAAAAGGATCAAATTATATTTAAAGATCTGATGATTCAGTTTTAATATCAACTCTTCAGTTTTACACAATACTTAAGAGAGATTTAATATTTTTTCAATACTCTTTTAAAATCCGTAATGACTCTTGCAAAAGGCATTTTTCATAGATTTTAAACCAAGTCAAGTTAAAATTATGGCAAATATGGTATGATTTATACCAGTAAAACCTTAACCTAAAATATTTCTTAATCGTTTGATAATATGAATAAAAATTAAAAGAAAATCAATTAAAGATGTCCTAATGAATCATTTTAGACCAAAAAAAATAAATAAATAAAATACCCCTAGCCCCATGAGTATTTTTATATTATATTTTATTACCACTCATGGGTTGAAGGGTATAGAGAGCTCTGCTTCTTTAGATATATATGTTTGTGTACCACTCATATTTTTTTTTTTATCTAGTGGCTTCATTAAGATATCTATAATTGATTTTAGTTAAATTTCTATTCATAATACTTTTTTGCTTTAAGATATATTTGAGGTCACCATGAAACTATATAAATAACTATTTAGAAATTTGCATTTGGTAAAGATTAGACTCGGTAAACCACTTTTAACTTTTATTTGTACCTTACTCAAGCTACTAAAAAAATGTATATGAATTAAATAATGCCTAATTGAAGTATGAAGACCACTTTTGTACAGTAAATATAAAAACCTTTAATTTTTTCCTTAAAAAGGCAACTACGTATTATCGAGCATATTGGTTACCATTTTCTATTTTTAAATTTTTCATTATGAGTGTATATTAATATTAATAAATGATATATTGAAATTAAAATTTATACTTCATAATACTGAAAAAAGTTAACTTTTCACCACTCACAGGGTCTTGGGATACAAAAGGCAGAACCCCCATAGAAAAATGCCTTTAGTGTCATATATTCAAATGTAATTCTCAAATTTGATACTCAAATTGATGAGTTGGTTTATTGACATAAAATCAATATACCAATCTATTGATATATCATTAAATGATATTAAGGAATTCATGTACAATGATACTATGTCTTTTTGTCATAAAAAATTGAAGTTTTTAGTGCATTCATTGTAGGGACTGACCGGGGCAGTGGAAAATAATCAGAAAATATATCGATACTAATCTAATAGTTCAACTTAACCTTGACTTGAAGGGTAAATGTACGCTAATGGCAAGCAAATAGGCTTAACCTAAATAAATTTTAAAAAATGAATAAATAAAAAAAGTGCTAAAATGTACTTTTTAAATATTCCAAATATCTAGCAATAACATTCCC
>SEYY01017991.1:72500-75000 GCA_009176605.1 Armadillidium nasatum
GTCTCAATCCCACTCCTATGCTAAACCAATCCGATAGTTCTCTCTTCACCCTCACTCACTCTTGATCTACAATTCCCATTTATATATATATATATATATATATATATATATATATATATATATATATATATATATATATATATATATATATATATAGTGATGGATCGGATGTCATATTTTCTTTTTTGCTGATGCGGATGCTGATGCGGATGTCGAATTTTGGAGAAGTGCGGATGCGGATGCGGATGCGGATGCGGATGTTGAATTTCCGAAAGTGCGGATGCGGATGAGGATGCGGATGTTGAATTTTCGAAAATGCGGATGCGGATGTGGATGCGGATGTTGATTTTTGTGCGGATGCTCCGCATCCTCGCATGCGGATGCGGATGGATGCGGATGCCATCACTAATATATATATATAATATATATATATATATATATATATATATATATATATATATATATATATATATATATATATATATATATATATATATATATATATATATATATATATATATATATATATATATATATATATATATATATATATATATATATATATATATATATATATATATATATATATATATATATATATATATATATATATATATATATATATATATATATATATATATATATATATATATATATATATATATATATATATATATATATATATATATATATATATATATATATATATATATATATATATATATATATATATATATATATATATATATATATATATATATATATACAGAAAATTAATGTCATAAGATGGTAAGTCTTACACATTGACCACTAGGCTATGGCTGTTTAAAAAACTGTTCATGATTTACAGTCATGACGTCAATCCCAAAGGACTTCCCCGACCGCAGCTCAAGCAAAGGTCAACAAGGTCGAATCCCTCACTCGCAAACTTATATCATACATTTTAAAGTCTGCTATAACTCTCACAGACTATTTTCAAACAGAAAATTAATGTTTGCTATTGGACTCGAACCAGTAACCTTTAAGATGGTAAGTTTTGTATATGGCGGTTCCAAAGGAAATCGCATTGGAACTGCTAATGATCTGCAGTCATGACGTCAATCCCAAAGGACTATCCCGACCGCAACTCAAGCAAAGGGCAACGAGGTCATAGTTGATAGTATATATATATAAATACAGTATATATATATATATATATATATATATATATATATATATATATATATATATATATATATATATATATATATATATATATATATATATATATATATATATATATATATATACTTAGACTTAGACTTAGACTTTCTAACCACTTTAACCTCTCACCGTAGTGAGGACAATCGGAGAAGGAGAGTTATTTGTGTTTTCCCGACCATATATTCTTTAATTATGTTCCTTCCTTGAAAAGGGCTCTGCCCGTAAGTGGCGGTGGTAAAAATGAAAAAAAAAATTTCTTTCATATCTATCCTTATATATATATATATAATATATATATATATATAATTATATATATATATATATATATATATATATATATATATATATATATATATATATATATATATATATATATATATATATATATATATATATATATATATATATATATATATATTGCTTTCCACCTTTCACACTCTCATAGGGTGGTACCCACCATAATTTCATCACTCACGTACATACATGCACACTTCACCTTTCACCTCCCCTCACCACAGCCCTTCATCTCCTTCTGTCCTTCGCAACTCTCCTGCCCTCTTCCAAATTCAAACCCCTTCCACCCAAAATCTCCCTCACTTCATCCATCCATCTCCATTTTGGCCTTCCTCTCCCTCTGCCTCCCTCAACCTCTGATTTATGCATTCTGCACATAATCCTGTCTTTATCCATTCTATGCACATGCCCAAACCACCTTAATACACCCTCCTTTGCTCTATCAACTATTTCCCTTTTCCATCTAAATATTTCCCTTACTCTTTCGTTTCTGGTCCTATCCACCCTTCTCAAACCACATTTGCCTCTCACTTCCTTCATCTCAAATACATTCAATTTTTTCATTACCGTAGCATTCATCATCTATGTTTCACATCTACACATTACAGACGGCAAACACTTACACTCAACCTTAATTTCCTTTGATGTTTTCCCTTTCTTCCAAATTTCCCTTAATCCCCCTCATCACTTTCATTCCTTCCACTACTCAATTCTTTATTTTCTTTCTATCCTCCCTTTTCCTTCCACCAACATTCCCAAATATTTGAATTCTTCCACCTCCTCCAATCTCTCCCCCTACCTCTACACCCCTCCATTCCTCTTCTCTCGCAACCACCTCCTCACCCCCAATCCTCATTAATTTACTTTTTGCTAGATTTATCCCTAATCCTTTGCGCATTTGTTAGAAATTCACTTACCAGCATTCTCAACTTTTCCACAGAATCTGCCACAAACATCTCATCATCAGTATACAGCAATACATTTACCTCCCATTCACCCATCT
>SEYY01017991.1:100000-105000 GCA_009176605.1 Armadillidium nasatum
TATAGCAGCTGTTGTAGAATAATGTTAAATTGATAGTGGTGTTCCTCAAGGTTCTGTTCTATCCCCAACTCTTCTTCTTCTTTTCCTTAATGACCTTCTCTCTATTACCTTATCTCCTATCCACTCCTATGCTGATGACTTCACCCTTCATTATTCTTTCCAGTTTTAAAAACGTCCCACCCAACATTTCAAATTGGGGCAGAGAAAACATGGTTGTTTTCAATGCCTCAAAAACTCAATTCCTCCATCTCTCCACTAGACATAATCTTCCACACAGCTATGATATCTTCTTCGAAAACACACAACTCAAGCCTTCATATGTTCTTAATATTCTTGTCGTATCCTTTTCTCGTGATCTTTCTTGGAAAGATCACATTACTTCTCTTTCTAAACAAGCTTCTAAGAGGTTGGGTGTTCTGAGGCGCCTTCAGAATTACGTTCACGCCACCCCAGTTGCTTGATCTGTATAGGGGTGTTGTTCGTCCCTGTATGGAGTATGCTTCGCATATCTGGGGTGGTTCTGCACATACAGCTCTCCTAGAGATGGTGGAGTCTAGGGCATTTCGTCTCATCAACTCTCCTGCTCTTTCTAACTCTCTTCAATCTCTTTCTGCCGTCGAATTGTTGCGTCACTCTCTCTTTACTATCGCTATTACAACAGACACTGTTCTTCTGAACTATCTCGTCACATATCTCCTCCATTGAGAAGAGCTTGTGCGACACGCCTTTCTACACAGTCTCATCCTTTTTCTGTTCAACTCTCCTACCCCAGACTTAACAGCTATGCTCAATCTTACATTTACTCGACTGGCAATTAAAGTCTGGAACACACTCCCTTTATCTGTTTTCCCAACTTCCTTTGACTTGCATACTTTCAAACGCCGTGTATCTGGACATGCTGGCCTCCTTCGATCTAGATAAGATTTTTCCAACTCCGTAAGAGATATAAAAAAAAATTAAAAAATAAAAAAAAATAAAAAAATATTGATTTTTGAGAGGAAAATCTGTAAAAGTTGAGTTTTTAAAAGAGCTAAATTTCACAAGATTGAGGCCATAGCACTTAGAAATTCTATCCAGAACGGCAATAAGAGAATAAGAAACATTAAGAGAGAGAGAGAAAACTCTGTATGCAAAGCAGTGAGCGGATTGAAATGAGTAAAAGAATAGAGTGTCTAGTTATCAAGCAGAATGAAAATAGTTAGAAGCTTAGATGAACAGATCTTTAATGAAGTGTAGGAAAAGAAGAGTAGGAGATTAAAAAATAACTCTGAGAAGAGGAAAACCACAGGTAAGGAGGAAGAAATCCTATCAACCACAACCAATATGGAACGATTTGAAAGAAAGCAAGACATTATTAAGAAAAGTGAAGGAAGAAAGGAAGAGAAGAGACCCTGTAAAGTAAAGGGGCATTCTATACCGGGTCAAATGCTTTGGTTGTGACGAGCGACGTCTTACAAAACTCTCCAGGACCACTAAGATCAGACAATCATAAATCTATGAGAAAGGAAAGTAAATCTCCAGTATACTTGGAAGTCAAAAAATCCATATTGACGATCTTAATAAAGGGAAGGGGATTCTAGACGATCTAACAAATGCAAGATGAGAATTGTTTCAAAGATCTTTTACATAATATAATCGAGAACTATATGTGGCAGTTAGAAGGATTAGAGCAGCTCTTCTAACACTGAGAAAAAAATGCTAGCACTGAGGCACAGAGTATAGTTGAACGATTGCGGGCAGCAGATTATAAACATATTTATTTAAAATTTAAGGAGGGATGTCATCTGAGCTGATTGGCTTCCAAACGTTTATCGATATCAGGACCTCCTGTACCCAATTATATGTAATTTCAGGAAAAGGTATGGGAAACTTAAGAGGATAAAATAACAGCACTAGAGTGCCAAAATAGCTCAGGGTTAAATTAGACAAAAAAAAAGAGTGCAAAGAAAGTATCTTTTTTAATAGGAGAATTAGCAACAGATTCATTAAGTATGAGATAAGCACATTTACAGTAGTTGTTATAGATGTTCCTGTGCATTGACATCAATGGTTTATCAGCTAGAGTTAAAAGGAAGTCAATGCGCTTTCTTTTTCTAAAAGTTTCCTTACATGTTAAATTATACTAACTCATTGATTCCGAAAACGTTGAAAATTAACAAAGTTAGAACATTTAAATTTCTGACAATATGTGTCTGCTGTAATAGTTGTACCAACTTAGAATCACATTAGTTCACCTATCAGAACTATCTTTAAAACTTTTACCTTTTGTTGTGCTTTAGCATTGCATATATTATGTGTTTCGTAAACATTTACTTAAATGTCATTTTGACATTTTATAATATCGAAAATTTAATCTAATTAATCGATTTCAAGTTTATTTGATTACTTGAAGGACAGCCTGATATATATATACATCTTTCATTTAACTTAATGCGTACCGTAAATCAAAAATCCTAATGTTATTCTGATTTATTATGGAAAATCCTAATGTTTCTCTGATTTATTATGGAAAATCCTAATGTTGTTCTGATTTATTATGGAAAATCCTAATGTTGCTCTGATTTATTATGGAAAATCCTAATGTTGCTCTGATTTATTATGGAAAATCCTAATGTTGTTCTGATTTATTATGGAAAATCCTAATGTTGCTCTGATTTATTATGGAAAATCCTAATGTTGCTCTGATTTATTATGGAAAATCCTAATGCTGTTCTGATTTATTATGGAAAATCCTAATGTTGCTCTGATTTATTATGGAAAATCCTAATGTTGCTCTGATTTATTATGGGAAATCCTAATGTTGTTCTGATTTATTATGGAAAATCCTAATGTTGTTCTGATTTATTATGGAAAATCCTAATGTTGTTCTGATTTATTATGGAAAATCCTAATGTTGTTCTAATTTATTATGGAAAATCCTAATGTTGTTCTGATTTATTATGAAAAATCCTAATGTTGCTCTGATTTATTATGGAAAATCCTAATGTTGCTCTGATTTATTATGGAAAATCCTAATGTTGTTCTGATTTATTATGGAAAATCCTAATGTTGTTCTGATTTATTATGGAAAATCCTAATGTTGTTCTGATTTATTATGGAAAATCCTAATGTTGTTCTGATTTATTATGAAAAATCCTAATGTTGTTCTGATTTATTATGGAAAATCCTAATGTTGCTCTGATTTATTATGGAAAATCCTAATGTTGTTCTGATTTATTATGGAAAATCCTAATGTTGTTCTGATTTATTATGGAAAATCCTAATGTTGTTCTGATTTATTATGGAAAATCCTAATGTTGTTCTGATTTATTATTACTTTTTTAAAGAAAAGGTTGAAAGGATAAATATCAAGAGAAAAATCTTGCTTAATCAATCCCAAATTCAAATATAAAAAAATTTTGTTAATAAAATAAAATTATCCTACTTTATTCTTTATTTTTTTATTTTATTTACTTTATTATTCTACTTTAAAAAAATCACTCGAAGAAAAACTATTCATTCTTTTATGATGATATATACGCCAAAAAAGAAAAAGAAGAATTGGAATGATTAATAAAGTTTTCTAAAGTTTGTATAAGATGACTAAAAAAATAATCATCTTTAATAATAATCTTTAATTATAATCTTTATATAAGATGACTAGAAAAATAATCATCTTTAATAATAATCTTTAATTATAATCTTTATATAAAATGACTAGAAAAATAATTATCTTTATATCCAGATTTTTTTTTTTATATTACCAAATTCAAATCGAAACAAACTTTTTGAAAATTTCATATCCATTCTGACTATGGAAATCTAATTAAGAATATACATATAAAAAAAAAATTATAATAGGAATTTTGAAAACTTTGATTTATTACAATTTTATATTCGAATATAAAATTTATAAAAATAAATTCAGTGGAAAGAGTGTTAACAATGATTCACTGATTATGAAATTTTGCTACAGAAAGTTTCAATCTTACTGATTCATTTTTTCTTGAAAAGAAAACATCCCTTGGTATCTGTGTATGTGTGTGTGCATAGGTGTGTAGGTGTATAAATTTGTAGGTGTTTTTTTTTTTAAATTTAGATATACTAAAATAAAATTATAGACCTATAAAATCAATAAATGATAATACCAAACTGTGTGTGATATATCTGAAAGTATAGAGGGGACTCTGGGACAGTTTCAAATTTCCGCTCTGAAATAAAATTAAAAAAATGTCAGTTTTTAGCAACATATAAAAGTGTAGCAAACCAAAGTAAATAAAATCGCTATTATAATTTATATTCTATAAACATTTATTGTATATTAAAAATCCATTTGTTTGTTTTAAAAAAAAAAAACATAAAAAAAGTTTTGATTTTTATGAGACCATTTAAAAATTGGAAATGAAAACAAACTAACTTCAATTCTTATTTTCCTTTTCATCACAGAATTAGATAGGTGGGAGCGACATTCGTTGATGTTTGTGACATCAAAATCGAATAAAGCAAACATGACTCCCTATAGTCAAATTTTAAACTTTTTTAATAAATAAAGATAAAATAATAGGAAAAGCTTGTTTTTTTCAAAAATGTTTAACCACTTTAGGTTAGACAAATACATCTTTGGGAAGTAATTTTAGCAACCAAGGTAAATCGTACAGTAGAGATAAAAAAATTTAGGATAAACCTGAACAAAACAAATTAAAGTATCAATTTTTACCATCTGGGTATTTTATAATAGCTAAAATTTTACATAATCGATCGATTTCAGGTTTCGGATATTACAAATAAGATAGCCTGATGTAAATATATATTTATCATTTATTTAAATAAATGCATAAAATAATCTTCATAATTAAATTCATTATTTTCCAAAACAATTGTTCTTTGTTTCTAAAACACGGATAATTTTTTGAAGGTCTACTGGTCATTATGTAATATACAACGGAGCTTGAAATTTCAGTGCAAATTTTCATCAGAACGAGTTTCTGAATCGTGAAAACCAGTAAAACCAAAGGTCTCTC
>SEYY01017991.1:115000-120000 GCA_009176605.1 Armadillidium nasatum
AAACTTATTAACATTAATAATAACAAACGCATTTGATTATTATCATTGTAATTCTTCACCGAAATTTTAATTGCATTATTAAGTATTTTTAAAAGGTTGAAAAATAAGTTTATTATTGCTAAAATATTAAATAAAATTTCTTTTATAAAACCTTCAACTTTGAAAAAGATCTTTGAATAATATTTTTCTTAAACCTTTTCTTTAAATTATATTTTTTTGAACTTTTCAAGCTTCACTTTCATTTTGTGTTTGTTTGTTATTTAATTGCAATTGTTATATATATATATATATATATATATATATATATATATATATATATATATATATATATATATATATATATATATATATATATATATATATATATATATATATATATATATATATATATATATATATATATATATATATATATAATGCTTTATTCTTTTGTTTTATCATTATTTGGTTCCTTTATGGTTCTCTTGTTTTATTAACTTTATTATTATTATTATTATTATTATTATTATTATTATTATTATTATTATTATTATTATTATTATTATTATTATTATTATTATTTATTATTTTTATTATCATTATTATTATTATCATTATTATTAATATATTTTTATTTTATTATTATATATTATTATTATTATTATTATTATTATTATTATTATTATTATTATTATTATTATTATTATTATTATTATTATTATTATTATTATTATTATTAGTAATTCATGTTTTTGCTATTACATTGTCATTATTATTATTATTATTATTATTATTATTATTATTATTATTATTATTATTATTATTATTATTATTACTATTATTATCGTTATTGTCGGTTTTGTTTTGTCAATATTATTGTTATTGCTGTTATTGTTACCATTATTATTATTATTATTATTCTTATTGTTATTTTTAACATTCTGATTTTTATTTTATTTTATTTTTTTATTATTATTCAGTTCCTTTGTTTTACTTGTTTTAGCTCATAATTATTCACTTGTATGTTTTATACTTTATTTTATTATTATTTTTGTTTCTTTGCTATGTCGTTTTTAACCTTCATACCAACCAACTATCCTATTTTCCCTGCCTCTTTTTTCAACTTATTACTTACTTTTATTTTTACTCATTTGCCGTGAATATGAACTCAACTCTTTTTCTGCTTTTTATTAATGATCTTCTCTCTGTTACTTCATCTCCTATCGACTCCTATGCTGACGACTCCATCCTTCATTACTCTTTTCATTTTGAATGTCGCTCCTCCCAACAGCAGTTTAACAGACGTAAGGAGGGTAGCCTTGAAGCAACTGACCTTTGATCTATCTCGCTTTTCAAATTGGGGAAGAGAAAACATGGTCGTTTTCAATGCCACCAAAACTCAATTATTCCATCTCTCTACTCGACACAATCTTAAACACAACTATGATTTCTTCTTCGAAAACACTCAATTCAATCAAACCTTCATCTCTCCTTAATATTCTTGGTGTTTCTTTTTCTCGTGATCTTTCTTGGAAAATCACATTACTTCTCTTTCTAAACAAGCTTATAAGAGGTTGGGTGTTCTGAGGCGCCTATAGAACTTCTTCACACCACCCCAGTTGTTTGCTCATTATAGTTGTGCCTTTCGCCCCTGTATAGAGTACACCTTACACTTCTGGGGTGGTTCCACTCATACAGCTTTCTTTAAAAATATGGAGTCTAGGGCTTTTCTTTTTATCAACTCTCCTGCTCTTATTAACTCTCTTCAATCTCTTTCTGCCCGTCGAATTGTTGCATCACTCTCTCTATAGTATCGCTTTTGCAATAGATACTGCTCTTCTGAACTCTCTCGTCGCACATCTCCATTGAGAAGGGATCGTGCGACACGCCTTTTTTTCACAGTCTCATCCTTTCCCTGTCAATTCTCTGACCCCAGATTTAACTGTTATGCTCAATCTTACATGTACTCTACTGGTAAAATCTAGAACACACTCCCTTTATCTATTTTCCCAACTTCCTATAGCTTACACACCTTCAAACGCCGTGTATGGGAACATGTCGACCTTTAATTTGACTAGGTTTCAGATTTTCTCCCTAACTCTGGTGGAAATATTAGTAGTTCTCTAACCTTTGCCTGCCCCCAAAGGTGAAATATATATATATATATATATATATATATATATATATTATATATATATATATATATATATATATATATATATATATATATATATATATATATATATATATATATATATATATATTATATATATTAGATCACATTCCCTGTGACGTAGAGGGTTATTATGAACATGCGTCAGCAGCAAATACATATTTAAGCATGAAGAATACATTATTAATAATGTAGACAAAAGGTGATAAATTCCAATGAATAATTACATTATTTACTTGATGACCTAACGGACTGTATATATATATATATATATATATATATATATATATATATATATATATATATATATATATATATATATATATATATTATATATATATATATATATATATATATATATATATATATATATATATATATATATATATATATATATATATATATATATATATATATATATATATATATATATATATATATATATATATATATATATATATATATATATATATATATATATATATATATATATATATATATATATATATATATATATATATATATATATATATATTATATTTATTTATTTATTTCGCCATCACCCTTCCCACTTTCGTGGGGTGGTGCCCGCCATAATTCCTTTTCAAACATACCCATTCTTATCTTTCAACCCCTTTCACCACCGCCCTCCATCTCACTCTGTCCTCCGCAAGTCTTCTACCCTCTTCTAAACTCAAATTCCTTCCACCCAAAATCTCTCTAACTCCATCCATCCATCTCCACTTTGGCCTTCCCCTCCCCTACCACCTTCCACCTCGGATCTAAGTACCTTGCCCACCATTCTGTCCTCATTCATTCTACACATATGTCCAAACCATTTTAGCACACCTTCCTCTGCTCTAGCAATTAAACCCCTCTTCCATTTACACATCTCTCTTATTCTGTCATTTCTAATCCTATCCATCCTTCTTAATTTACATATCGCTCTCAAACCTTTCATCTCAAAGACATTCAAACTTTTCCTCGCTCTAGCACTTAACATCCATGTTTCACATCCATACATTACAGAAGGTAAGCACATACATTCAAACATTCTTATCTTTATTTCTTTTGAAATTTTTCCTTTCTTCCATACTTCTCTTAGACCCCCCAACACTTTCATTCCCTCTACCACTCTATTCTTTATTTCTTTTTCCGTCCCACCCTTACCTTCCACCCAACATTACTAGATATTTGAATTCATTCACCTCCTCAAGTTTCCTTCCCCCCACTTCTACACCCCCCCAATCCTCCCTCCACATCTCTTCATCCCCACCTCCAATCCTCATAACTTTACTCTTCCCTGGATTGACTTTCAATCTCATATTTACACATTTCCTCTCAAACTCTCTCACAAGTGTTCTCAACTTTTCTTCAGAATCTGCCACCAACACCGCATCATCTGCAAAAAGTAAAACATTCACATCCCATTCACCCTCCATGTTACTCAACCTTAATGCCCTTCCCTTCTCTCTCCATTTCCCTGACTACACCATCCATCAATAGATTGAATAGCCATGGCGACATAACACAACCCCTGTCTCAATCCCACTCCTATGCTAAACCAGTCTGAAAGTTCTCTCTTCACCCTCACTCTTGACCTACAATTTGCATAAAAAGCTTTCACCCCCTTCAGTAATTTCCCTTTCAACCCCCTTTCCATTAATATTTTGAATAGCTTTCTCCTGCATACTCTATCATATGCTTTTTCTAAATCCAGAAAACATACATACCCCATTTTATTTTTTTCACGCAATTTCTCTGTAATCAATCTCAGTGTGAATACCTGGTCCACACATCCCCCTACCCTCCCTAAAACCCCTTGTTCCTCACCCATTCCCTCACTTGTCAATTCTTTCATTCTCCTCACTAACACCTTCGCATAAATCTTTCCAATCACGCTCAGCAGACTAATACCCCTATAATTTTTACACACCATCTTATCACCTTTTCCTTTGTATATAGGTACAATGCAGGAGTCCTGCCACTCCTGAGGCACTCTCCCTTCTCCCCAACACACATTAAACAATCTCACCAACCAGTAAATCAACTCTCTAGGTCCTTCTTTTATCATCTCTCCGTATATACCATCCATTCCTGCAGATTTTCCTTTCTTTACCTTTCTCACCACTACTTCCACCTCCTCTTTACTAATATTTATCTCCTGATCCTCGATAACTGCTTCTCCATCATTTTCTACCCCTCCCCCATTACTAATCTCTATCCCTTCGTTCAACAATTCACTAAAATACGTTTTCCATCTTTCTCCAACATCCTTCTCTCCCTGTAATATTTCTCCACCTTCCCCTTTCACTCCCTCTCCCCTCTCTTCCCCTCCTTTCCTCACCCTATTTACCTCTTTCCAAAACATTTTATTCCTTTCCTTAAAATTTTCTGCTAACTTTCTGGCCCACTCCTCTTCTACTCTTCTTTTTGCCCTCTTGACCTCTCTTTTCACTTCCCTACACCTCACCCTATACTCCTCCCAATCCTGTGCCTCCTTTGTACCCAGATACCTGTTAAAGGCGTCCTTCTTTCTTTTCACCATATTCTCCAAATCTTCATTCCACCATTCACTCCCTCTCCGCCTTCCATTCCCTATTTTCTTCACCCCACACACACTTCTCGCAACCTCCACTAAAGCTATCTTCAATTTATTCCATTCCTCTTCAACATCCTCCACCTCACTCCTCAATACCTCTCTCCATTTCTCTCTTATTCCTCTTATGTAATCATCTCTGTTTTCCTCTTCTTCCAGCTTTTCTACACGCACCACCTCCACCACCCTCTTTCTCACATTTACTTTCTCCCAACCTCCTTTAACCTTGACCCTCGCCACTACTAAGTA
>SEYY01017991.1:125000-127500 GCA_009176605.1 Armadillidium nasatum
ATATATATATATATATTATATATATATATATATATATATATATATATATATATATATATTCTAAACTTTATTCATATTGCTCTATCCATATAGATATTAAATAACTATAAGATATAACAGAGTCCTGTTATATATATATATTATATATATATATATATATATATATATATATATATATATATATATATATATATATATATATATATATATATATATATATATATATATATATATATATATATATATATATATATATATATATATATAATATATATATATATATATATATATATATATATATATATATATATATATATATATATATATATATATATATATATATATATATATATATATATATATATATATATATATATATATATATATATATATATATATATATATATATATATATATATATATATATATATATATATATATATATATATATATATATATATATATATATATATATATATATATATATATATATATATATATATATATATATATATATATATATATATATATATATATATATATATATATATATATATATATATATATATATATATATATATATATATATATATATATATATATATATATATATATATATATATATATATATATATATATATATATATATATATATATATATATATATATATATATATATATATATATATATATATATATATATATATATATATATATATATACCTTTCGTTTTCCAGTATCATTTCCGCTTTGTGAGGAAGTGGATGAATTACTCTGTGGATATACTGATGGGTATTGGGACGATTGTTTCATTGACTACGATTACCCAGGGGGATATATTTACCCTCCTGCCTTCAATTGCCCAGTTTGCTGCCTAACCAAGTGCAAAAATGAAATAGTTTGTTACCAGCCTTTGTATTATTGTAACTGTGAATTTTACTGCACTTATTATGACTACTACGATGGGATTGTTTCTTCTCGTTCAAGGGTAGAACGTGGAAAGAAGTGATCCATCCGTTAACTTAAATTTGATACTTTGAATATTCTTTGTTGTGGGTTTTATATTGTGCAATTCTAAGAAGAAAAATTCTCGATATTGAATTGTTTATAAATAATTTTGAAATTCAAATAAATAAAAGAGTAGCAGCAATTCATTTTATTTCTGTTTTTTTCCTTATTTTTTTTTTATCCCTCAAGTTCTTAAGCTATAAAATATTCTTCATATATATTCTTATATATATATATATATATATATATATATATATATATATATATATATATATATATATATATATATATATATATATATATATATATATATATATATATATATCGAAAGAAATTCCCAATGTCATTGACCTAACAAAAATAAAGATCCTCGTACAAAATTTTAAGTCTGTTTTGAACCGTCGTGGTGTGGTGGTAGCACTCTGTCTTACCAGCCTAGAGGTCAGGATTCAATTCCTCGTACAGTAAACTTTTAAAGTTTGCATATTTTAGTACATAAGTGAGCAATGTAAACTTTGGGGTGAGTTAGCAGACATTGATAGTTGCATATATATATATATATATATATATATATATATATATATATATATATATATATATATATATATATATATATATATATATATATATATATATATATATATATATATATATATATATATATATATATATATATATATATATATATATATATATATATATATATATATATATATATATATATATATATATATATATATATATATATATATATATATATATATATATATATATATATATATATATATATATACATATATAATATTTAATGAAAGGTTAAAGAGAGTATAATTAAAAAATAATTTTAAAGCAAAATTTATACAATGAAACAGTTTTGATTTTCCTTTTCAGAAATAAACATGAATAAAATAATTTATTCCCTTTTAATTTGGGTGAGTAAAACAAACAAACACACACACTCTTATAAATAATATATATATATATATATATATATATATATATATATATATATATATATATATATATATATATATATATATATATATATATATATATATATATATATATATTTGTAAATGGATGATATCTATTATATTTATAATTATTTTCCGTTCTTTTGATCAATAATTATAGGAATAATCCTTTGAATGTGATCAGGGGCAAATTAATTATAGTAATAAAATTACAATTAATCTGGTGTGGTTTTAAGTACTATAAAGTTTTATATTTCTTAAAGCAAACATATTGAAAACGTTTCGAGATTTCAAAAAAAAAAAAAATAATTATTTTAAAATATCAAAATTTTTCTTTTAGTATTTAAATGGTTTCAGTATTAAAGAAATATCTCCATTTTTTTGTGTAATTGTTATTGTTTAATTAGGAGGAATTAAATTGTATATTTCAAGACGTTAAATATATTCTTTCAGGTTTTCATTATGGGTGGAACAGTTCATGGAAAGAGTAAAGTTTATCAGAAATTAAGAAAGACCGA
>SEYY01017991.1:137500-140000 GCA_009176605.1 Armadillidium nasatum
TAGGACTTCACTTCTCTCTTTCCTCCCTTGGTAGTTAGGTCTTAACTTCTCCCTTTTGGAGAAGCCAATAATTTGTCTGACGTCTAAACTTCGGTTCAGATTTTGCCACCGGCTCCGACCCCTACTCCGGTTTTGACTCCGGCTCCAGCTCCAGCTCCAGTTCCAGCTCCGGCTTCGTCGAAAACCTTCAGACCTCTCAGACCACTACTTTTATTACACGTTTGTTACATAATTTTTTCACATAATTTGCTCTCTTTCGACTCCTGCTTGTTTAGTTACGAAGCATTATATATATATATATATATATATATATATATATATATATATATATATATATATATATATATATATATATATATATATATATATATATATATATATATATATATATATATATATATATATATATATATATATATATATATATATATATATATATATATATATATATATATATATATATATATATATATATATATATATATATATATATATATATATATATATATATATATATATATATATATATATATATATATATATATATATATATATATATGACTATCTCGGTATTGCAAAACAAATAAAAATTCAAAGAATTCATAGAAATTATAACTAAAATTATTTTATTATCATCATTATATTATTATTATTATTATTATTATTATTATTATTATTATTATTATTATTATTATTATTAAAAATTTCTATTATGAATTTATAATTATAATATTATTATAATTATTAGTATTACTTTTATTGTCAATGTTAGTTGACATTAATTTTATTATTATTAATATTATTATTATTATTATTATTATTATTATTATTATTATTATTATTATTATTATTATTATTATTATTATAGGTAGAAAAGTCAGTTTACCAAGATAGAGAGAAAGTTTAGAAGCACAAATTTCTTGAACCAGAGGAGGGATATTGATTGACCATTATTATCCTTCTTATTAAACTTATCTTAGGAAAAATTCACATGTGTAAAATCTCTCGAATATATATATATATATATATATATATATATATATATATATATATATATATATATATATATATATATATATATATATATATATATATATATATATATATATATATATATATATATATATATATATATATATATATATATATATATATATATATATATATATATATATATATATATATATATATATATATATATATATATATATATATATATATATATATATATATATAGAGAGAGAGAGAGAGAGAGAGAGAGAGAGAGAGAGAGAGAGAGAGAGAGAAAGGGTGGAGAAACAAGAATTATATGGAATAAGAGGCAAAGGTTGTGAACTTTAGCAGAAAATAAGATAGCAGTTTTGACTTCGTAAGAAGTAGGATGCGGAAAAGAGGGAGAAGCAAAATAAGAATCTACATTTTATAGTAAAATATACTTAAAATTGCGTGTGAAAAAAGAACCAAGAAAATTATAATGTTTGCTTTCAAGTAAAATGTTTTAGTGCTTCAAATATTTCAGTTCGCATTATTCAGGGATGATATTACAAGGTTTTGGTGTTTGCATTAGACAGTACTTACTGAATAAATCGTCCTGGTGAAAAAAAACAAGAGAATGGGCAGAGTTTAGCTAGAGTTTATGAGTTTTAGTGGAAGCTAGAGAAAATAAGATGTACGATTTCATACCAGATATAATATATATATATATATATATATATATATATATATATATATATATATATATATATATATATATATATATATATATATATATATATATATATATATATATATATATGTAAGTATGAATGTATGTATATATGTATGTATGTATGCGTGCTGGTCTGTGGGTAAGAATGTCTATTTAAGCAAGAAAGGACAATGTGAAGAAGTTTAGCATACATTTAGAAAGTATTCAAATAAAAAAAATCAATTATAAAGTTCTTTATTAGGATGGACAGAAGTCATATTTTCCTTTGTTTTGCTTTGTCTTTTGTGTGCTTTGGTTACGCCCCCCTAAAAGGGTTTGGGGGTTTTCCTTCGGGAGATGAAAAGGAGGCAAATAAATAAAATTAATGGGATTTTTTTTTTCCATTGTATATTTTGTTTAAAATATTTGGAATCTTTGGAAAAAAAAAAAAAAAAATTAATATATATATTATTATATATATATATATATATATATATATATATATATATATATATATATATATATATATATATATATATATATATATATATATATATATATATATATATATATATATATATATATATATATATATATATATATATATATATATATATATATATATATATATATATATATATATATATATATATATATATATATATATATATATATATAGATGGAAGAAAGAAAGAAAGAGGGAAAAGAGAAAGAGAGAGAGAGAGAGAGAGAGAGAGAGAGAGAGAGAGAGAGAGAGAGAGAGAGAGACCGAAATTAGAGAAAAAGATTTATAAAGGTGATCTAATCTGGTAG
>SEYY01017991.1:162500-165000 GCA_009176605.1 Armadillidium nasatum
TAATTTTGTTTTATTAAAAATAAAATAATATTTCTGAAACAACATTAGTGGAAATTGTAAAAAACGGCAATTTTGTAACAATCCTGAATTGTTCGAAAAAAAAAATCTAATAAAACATTGCAAAAAATTGTTCTACCGAATCGTTGGGACAAGTGACAAAAATATCACAACAAATTTCTTCACTTATTTTCTTATTATAAAATAAATTGGTGAAATGACTTTCTGATGCTTAACATGTCTTCTTTATATTGAAAATTTTCTGTGACATTTTTGCCACATGTCTCAACGATTCATTAGGACAATTTTTGCAGTGTAGTGACAGGAAGATGTCTAGGAACTTATTGAAATCATGCGAAGCTAAGTCGAGAAAGATGCCCATAATAATAATAATAATAATAATAATAATAATAATAATAATAATAATAATAATAATAATAATAATAATAATATATTATTATTATTATTATTATTATTATTATTATTATTATTATTATTATTATTATTATTATTATTATTATTATTATTATTATTATCATTATTGTTATTATTATTATTATTATTATTATTATTATTTTTGCTACTTCAACTATTAGTAACAACCAGTATTACGAATATAATGTTAGATGTAACGTAATTTAATCTTTAATTTAAATTTTATTGATTCTATATATGCCATTACAACTGATATTTGTATTTCTGTAAATAATAATAATAATAATAATAATAATAATAATAATAATAATAATAATAATAATAATAATAATAATAATAATAATTAATAATAATAATAATAATAATAATAATAATAATAATAATAATAATAATAAAAATAATAATAATAATAATAATAATAATAATAATATATAATAATAATAATAACTCGATAGATAGATAGATAGATAGTGGAAAGGAATTAATGAGAAACATAGAGATGCCAAACCATAATTAATATATATATAATATATATATATATATATATATATATATATATATATATATATATATATATATATATATATATATATATATATATATATATATATATATATATAAGATGGCATCCGCATCCGCATCCGCATGCGCGGATGCGGAACATCCGCACAAAAATCAACATCCGCATCCGCATCCGCGTTTTCGAAAATTCAACATCCGCATCCGCATCCGCATCCGCACTTCAAAATTCGATCCGCATCCGCATCCGCATCCAAAATTCGACATCCGCATCCGCAATTAGAAAATATGACATCCGATCCATCACTAATATATATATATATATATATATATATATATATATATATATATATATATATATATATATATATATATATATATATATATATATATATATATATATATATATATATATATATATATATATATATATATATATGCGAATTGTAGATCAAGAGTGAGGGTGAAGAGAGAACTATCGGATTGGTTTAGCATAGGAGTGGGATTGAGACAGGAGTTTGTAATATCTCCATGTTATTTAATCTATTGATGAATGGTTTACTTAGAAAAATGGAGAGAGAAGGGAAGAGTTTTACGTTGAGAAATATGGAGGGTGAATGTGAAGTGAATGTTTTACTTTTTGCAGATGATGCGGCATGTGTTGGTGGCAGAATCTGGAGAAAAGATGAGAATACTTGTGAGAGAGTTTGAAGGGAAATGTGCAAACACGAGATTGAAATTCAATCCAGCGAAGAATAAAGTTATGAGGATTGGAGGTGGGGATGAGGAAATGTGGAGGGAGGAATTGGTTTGTAGAAGTGTGAGAATGGAAACTTGAAGAGGTGAATGAATTCAAATATCTAGTAATGTTGGGTGGAAGGTAAGGGTGGGACGGAAAAAGGAATAAAGAACAGAGTGGTAGAAGGAATGAAAGTATTGGGGGGCCTAAGAAAAGTATGGAAGAAAGGAAAAATTTCGAAAGAAATAAAGATAAGAATGTTTGAATGTATGTGTTCACCTTCTGTATTGTATGTGTGTGAAACATAGACGATAAGTGCTCGGTCGAGAAAAAGTTTCAATGTCTTTGAGATGAAAGATTTGAGAGCGATATAAAAATTGAGAAGGATTGATAGGATTAGAAATGAAAGAATAAGGGAGATGTGTAAATGGAAGAAGAGTGTAAATGATAGAGAGGAGGAGGATGTGCTAAAATGGTTTGGACATATGTGAAGAATGAAAGAGAACAGAATGGTTGGCAAGGTACGTAGATCCGATGTAGATAGGGGAAGGGTAGGGGGAGGGGAAGGCCGAAGTGGGGATGGATGGATGGAGTGAGAGTGATTTTGATGGAAGGAATTTGAGTTTAGACGAGGGTAGAAGATTTGTGGAGACAGAGATGGAGGGAGGTGGTGAAAGCGTTGAAAGGTAAGAATAGTTATTGTTTGTAAGGGAATTGTGGCGGGCACCACCTCACGAAAGTGGGAAAGGTGATAGTGAAAATATATATATATATATATATATATATATATATATATATATATATATATAT
>SEYY01017991.1:190000-199072 GCA_009176605.1 Armadillidium nasatum
TCTCACTCAATCCATCCATCTCCACTTCGGCCTTCCCTTCCCCCTACCCTTCCCCTATCTGACCATTCTGTCTCATTCAAACGTAAGTCCAAACCGCACTCCTTCTCTAATTACAATTCTTATTTACATTTTATTCTTTCATGTAATTAATATTTTTTTTTTTGAGATAAAAAATATATTTTATATATATAATATATATATACACTGAAAATAAATTCATCTCTAAAGGAGATACAAAAGTAACTCGAAACGGTGTCAATTTTGAGACGCCATGGAGTTACACATTCATCCCAAAATGAAACATCCAAAAAACTCGGATGAGATATTACATGAGACGTTTTACTAACTTTTGGGGTGGTGTCGATTTTGAGATACCGTTGAGGTATGTCATCTCAATTAACACGTTTCTTCAACCTCAGTTAAGATACAAATAATGAGTCATTTGAGGTGTTTTACAATCTCATATATATATATATATATATATATATATATATATATATATATATATATATATATATATATATATATATATATATATATATATATATATATATATATATATATATATATATATATATATATATATATATATATATATATATTAAAATGATGGAAAGGAAATCCTAAATTTGTACAATATTTATTTTTGCACTTGGGAAAAAAAAAATAGAATTATTAAACAGTAGAATAATCCATGACAAAATTTTTTACTTATTTTCTGCATTATTTAACCATTAAAAAAAATAGATAATAATATATGACTCAAAAAAAAAAAAAAAATCATTTTTTCCTTCTAAATTATTATTTCTTACTGTAACATTTTATATTATTTGTATTTTTGTTTAATAATTTTAAATGATACTTTTTAATGTAAGTAAGGGCACGGTATTGTTTTTTAGTGTAACTTAAATTTTATGCAAAATGAACTAAGACAAAAGTAGCAATTGCGCTACTAGCAACATTTACATCTAATTCTTACGCCTTCTATTAAAACTTCAAATAGTTTAGATGTAGCCATGGTGAGTCCAGAATACATTCTTCTAGGTGTAGGATCATTACAATCAGAACCCTAAGATAAAAAAATAAAAAATAAAAAAATTTAGACACTTATCCATGTAATTTTGGTTATGATTTAGAAAGTAAAATTTTACATCTATATAATTCTTTTGAGTAATCATTTTAACAAGTGAAAAATTATATATCTTAATAAATGAAAAGCGTTAAATTTTTGAAAAGTTTTTATACAGATGCTTATATATATATATATATATATATATATATATATATATATATATATATATATATATATATATATATATATATATATATATATATATATATATATATATATATATATATATATATATATATATATATATATATATAGGGATGGAGCGATACCAAAATTTTTACCGATACCGATACTTTATTATTGTCCAAAAATTTTGCCCATACCGATATTTAAAAATATGCCGATACTTGCCGAAACCTCACTCCATCCCTAATATTTATAGGAATTAAAAATAATGAGCCTAAATGTTAGTTGAAAACATGCATCTTAACCTTAGCAAACATGTGTACAGCAAGGGAGTGGAAGTTATGGAAGAGTTAACCTATAATACATTTATTATGTAGACTTCCATAATTAAAACCAACAAACGTCAATGAAATCCAAGCATTCGTCTCTTTGTCTAACTAAGCTTCTTTCATAGATTCTCAAATTTTAGGACCATCAAAAGTATTTTCTTCCAGTTTACCGACACCAAGATGTTAATTGAAATTTTTGTTCCAGGAATGTTAATACTCGGATGTTTTTTTTTAAGAGCACTTTTGACAAAATAAATATTCTCATGCGTTTTATTGTAGTGTTGGAAGTAATAACTTCTCTGGATTCATAAGTAGAAGTGATAAAACACTGGACGAATCTAATTATACTTCGCCTCTTGCTAGGCCATTCGCGTTGTATGCAGTGCTGCTTGCCCGCTCTGCTCTCCTACGAGCACAAGAACAAAGGTGCATGGTGTAGTTGACCTGTAGAGCTAGCACAATGGATATGATATATAAAAACAAAAACAAACAAGGAATTCAGTAACTGTAAATCCTACCTCAAAACTGTAAAATAAATTTAATAGCAGCTAAGCACATCACCGTGCTTTTAAATTTCTGCACTATATATAGCATTCCACAAAACTTAATCACGATACCAATATCGTAGAATGTGATTCTTGATATTAACATATGTTTTTTATTAGGCTGTTACCTCAGAAACTGCGCAGATTCTTTGGGCAAGCTCAAATCTCTTGTCAAATAGTTCAACTCAGCTTGACTGAAAGTTATGGGATTGTTTTCTCAAATGCAGGTGGCAAGTCATCATGATATTTCATATCTTCACATGAGTCAAATGACCTTTGACTTTTGCAGATAGATACAAAGATTGGAATCCTCACAACATGAACTGGTGTTTATTGAAGATGGTATATCACAATACTATATACACTTCATGTTTGTTCCTATAAAGCAGAAATATGTAGCAAACAAAATACTTACTAAATTGTTAGTTAAACATCTAAAAACAATGAACCAAACTTTGAAGAATCAGAGTCAAATCGAGATTTGTCGTATAGTCAAGGGGAAGTAGCAGTCATTAACTTTTTTTTTTTTTTTTTTTTTTTTACTTCCCATCAAACCTCAGAAAAACAAAGTCAGCCTGTTTTTTTTTATGTTAATCCAACATCTCAAACACTCAACAAAGGTTTTGTAGCACTTATTAGGTACAAAGGTGGTTTTTGTCATAGTCTCCTAATTTGATACACAAGTTGGTATAGCTTTTCCTGACAATGACTTTTCGTCGATCTAAAAATAGTTGTTAGTTATTCTTGCCTATTCTGTTTATCTTAAAACAATAACGTAGCTGAATACGCGTCAAAGATAAATATAGTTCTCCGAATTTAAACAGAATGTGTTGCCACACAGACACTAAGACACTACAGAACATGCTGAATCAGTGAGTAGAAACGGTGAATTCCCCTAGTATGTACTCTGCCAACTTCAAAATCTCCTCCATCACGTACGTAATATCACCAAAAAGAATTACTTGTAAAAAACATTGCCGTAATTAAAACCACCTGATTTACCAATTTAACATTTTTCATTTTCCACAAACTTTCATTTTTTTTTAATCAACATCGGAATAGAAAAAAATTTGATCCTATTGAATGAACTGATTTACTTTTAAAATTACCATAAGAAAATTATAAATGTATAGATAACATTTTAACCTCAAATAACCTTAGACTAATAAAATAAACATTTTTTTTTTTTGGAATTCCAAACTTGTTTGCTCTCCATTAATTAACAAAAAAAAGAAACTGAATATTGTCTAGAAATAATCTTTTAATGAAGCATGAAATGTACTTACGCTACAAGTTCTAATTCTGTGAATCTAGTTCTCCCATTCAGCAAAATTAATAATTCAATACGGTATACTTTCCTGCTGACAATACTATTTCCAAAGGTGAGTGATCAACAGACAGGAGAACGTTAAGGCATGAAATAATGTCAGTCTTACCTATCATACTATCTATAATGATTAATAATAAAAAAATAAGTTTTCATTCCTACCTCTGAGAAAAAGATCAAGATTTTCTCCTAAAAGCAACACAACACTAGCGAAACCAAACAAAACCACAACACCTGTAAAGTATATATATATATATATATATATATATATATATATATATATATATATATATATATATATATATATATATATATATATATATATATATATATATATATATATATATATATATATATATATATATATATATATATATATATATATATATATATGAAGATAATTTCGATGGTTTTTTTCAGTCATGTTAACGAAACTATTAATAGTTTCCCAATTATTATTCACCTCCCCTTTCACTGTAGTTAATTGTGGAACTTATATACCTTTCTCTACACGTATTCATATATTGTTAAGTTCACAAATTTGAAATAATGGAACGATTAAAAAGTGTTCCAATGTTTACTTGTCTTAACATTTATCAAACATAAAAGTAGTTTTTCTAATAACAGCTCTATCTTAATTTAATTTATGAGATGAGTTTTGCTAAAAGTCTTACTCAAATTCCTATACTGTAATTCTAACGATTGGCTCTGTTTTAATTTTTTTTTTTTACATACCTTGAAAAATGCTTGCAATATATTACACCTTTACATATTTATTATTAAACCTAAGGCCTTTCAATATACATTACACTAATAATGACTACTTTACAATGCTCCCATTTCCCAATTTACATCCATGATTGCTGAATGTTTTGTCTAAAGTAATTCTTGCTTCCTAATCTTAAAAAAGAAATCAGTCTTCAAAAATTAAATATAACTCATTTCTTAACTGGGTATGACAATGATTATTATATTGTGTTCTATGTTGCCGATTTTATTGAAAATGAATATAAAGAAGTTTTAATAATTTTTTTAACCTAAAAGAATTAGAATAAAAATAATTATAATCAATTTAACATACTGGTGTTATCCTGTTCATTTCCTTGATCGCTGAGAGCTATGTCGTATAAATTTCTAATGGAAGAGAAAACCGTTCCATCTTTCATCATGCTTTTCAATGAAGAAAGAATCCCTCCAAAATGCTCTCAATTTCATTTTCATACAAAGTTCCAAAAATTTTTCCATATTCTGAAACCAACTATGAAAACAAGAAAGAATTTTAACTTAAAAGTTATTAAAAGGTTATACAAAGTCTCAGAAGAGAAAATCTTTTACCACAAACCTCTTGTTGGTCTTGAAGTCATGGATAAGTTTTTACTGCGTCGACAACGATTATGATTCATAATAATTAACTTTCTTCGGTCGCCGAAGGTGGCAAACATAGAAGCAGTAACTTTCCCTAATGTGGGTGCAGTTTACTTTCTTTTTTCAGGAACTCTATATGTTCTTGAACTGTTTCATCAGTTTCACCTTAATAAAAAAATTTTAAGATAAAGAAAGCTATAAAATAAGGATTTACTTTTTTCAGAACTTCTGAAATTGCTTGATGCCAAATAAGGAATATATATTATTTGAGTATATTTAAAAAAATTAATTTTTAATACCTGCAGCTCTTTTAGGTAAGTAATACTTTAAACCCCATAATGCCTTTCTTTTACTTAGTGTATCTAAGCACACATTCCTCTTCTTCCCTCTGAGTTGCTTTAATTAAGAATGGCAGGCAAATTTCTAACATCAATTCTATCGCGAACATTTCTGAAATGATGTATATATATATATATATATATATATATATATATATATATATATATATATATATATATATATATATATATATATATATATATATATATATATATATATATATATATATATATATATATATATATATATATATATATATATATGTTGTTTGCAACAACACAGGACATAGAGGGAAATCATGGTTCTGAGAATCATAATCTTCTGGTGAGCTCTAAGAAGAGATTGTTCATAGATTAAATGAAGAAACCTAGTCCCACTGAAAGGTTTAAAATCATACATGGGATTTTAAATAAAACTCAAGGACTAGCATTGAAACCTACAAGCTGAAAAACATTATCTTTCTGAGCTCTTTAGGAGAGGGACTTTAAAGAGCATATGAAGAAAGATGCTGATTCTACTGAGGGTGAGAACCCTACCAAGGAGATAATATATATATATATATATATATATATATATATATATATATATATATATATATATATATATATATATATATATATATATATATATATATATATATATATATATATATATATATATATATATATATATATTTATATTTTTTTTTTTTTTTTTTTTTTTTTTTTTTTTTTTTTACCGAGGAAAAAAAATATTTTTTCATGTTTGTAGTTATGTAAATAATTTGAAAAACTTTTGAAAGCATATCTATATTTAATCAACATGAATAGCTGTTACAAAAAGTAGATTTGAAAATCCAAGTAAATTGAAATATAGCATAAAATCATAGAACATATTGTATACTGTAAAAATTTGAAAATCTCTTATTAAGAATTTTATTTTTAATGAATATTTGGATCATTAGCAAAAAAAAAGCCCAAATAACTGGATATCTTTTGTATCTTTAAAAAAAAAAAATATATATATATATATATATATATATATATATATATATATATATATATATATATATATATATATATATATATATATATATATATATATATATATATATATATATATATATATATATACACTTACAAAAGCTATGGAGTATCCAGCCTTTGATTAGGATATTCAACCAAAAAAGCAAGAGTGATTAGGTTATAATCAAATGAAGAAGGATACCTGAAATAGAAGTTGTAACTGGGTAATTTTTGAATGAATTTGCAAATTGTTCTTTACAACTCAAGAGAATTTTTATAGATAAAGAATTTAACATTTAATGAAACTTACAGTACACCATGAACATTGACAGTTTCATGAAAAATTTCTTTGAGCACAGTAGAATGCTCATGTTTCTTAAGTCTGTCTCCAATTTCTAATACTCTTGATGCAACACCAAAAGATGGGAGCTTGAAATCAATGACAACTATAATCATTACCAAAAACTTTGAAATTATCTTTAACTACATTTTTGTGGTACATTCCATTTAAATTTTAATTTTCTGTCAGTTTAGCTTTTAAATAAAATAAAGTTATTATTATTATTATTATTATTATATATATTATATATATATATATATATATATATATATATATATATATATATATATATATATATATATATATATATATATATATATATATATATATATATATATATATATATATATATATATATAAAGTTAAAACATATCAGAGATTATAGAAGTCAAACAATTTCAGCTTATGGCATAAGATAAATAAAAATATATAACATTCTGGAAAAGAAAAATTAAAAAAAAAAAATTTAAAAAATCTTACCTAACATTTTATCCTATCCTAATTAATGTAAACTATTCTATTTTTCTTATTATATTTCCTTTTCAACAGGCAGGTTACTTGAATTCCATCACCATATTTAGCTGTTCTCGATTTACTTTAAAAAGAGCTATCAGCAACATAATGATTTCTTTAAATGCACATTAAAACAAATCTACAATAACCTCTTATTGTGCAGCATGTTTTTTATTGCTCAGCACATCTCTAGATTATCATAATTTGCAGAAAGCTAAAGAAGTCCATATACTATATGTACTGAGAATTTAAGTTGCATGCACAAAAATTTATAGTGAATGTTGATTATGTACTATTTGGAATAATTAACAAAGCTTAATTATTAAACTATATGGCAACAGTAATGAAACTATATAGTTATCGTGTTCTTCTTTTATAAAGAACCTAAGATTTTGAAATATATGACATACGTTTATTTACGTTCCTATATAGAAAGGTTGGAGTGGATTCAAATGCATGCTATTCGACCTATCAACTATATAAAATGAAGTATGCCAATTTAGTTAAGGGAACATTTAAGATTTTGTTATAGAGCACAATGGGGCAATAGAATGGGAAAGAAGAATAACTGTACAATGATACTCTATATGATTTGGAAAGTGTGAATGAAGATGAACAGTTTATAAATGAAACTCCTTTTTCTAGGCAACCTGAAATTATACTTTGTTTTCCAAATGCATTTTATAGCTATAGGCCATTCCATTATATATATATATATATATATATATATATATATATATATATATATATATATATATATATATATATATATATATATATATATATATATATATATATATATATATATATATATATATATATATAGTTGCATGTAATACATTAATTACTTGCTTATGATAAACTGATATTAATGTAAATAATTTAAAAATGTAGAAAGCTTCAATGTCAGTCTACAGGTACAAAGTACAAAAATCATAATATTTCCAAATATATACAAGTATGTAGAAACTTATATCAATTTATAAGGCAAATATAAGACAAATGATAAGAAAAGTTGGTTGAAAGTAAAAATAAATTTAGAATGTAAATCAAAATTTACATTAGCAACTGTACAAGCTATACTCACAGTCAATACTTTCTCAAAATGGCTCTCTCTACTTTACCTTTAAAAAATATATTTAACCTTTGAACAAAATTTAACACAGTTTAATGGGTACCTTAGCCTATCCCATATTTCATTAGTTTAGTATGGAACTTTGACCACAAAATAATTAGACTTTCCAATAGAAGTAAATTTGATTATAATTATATATTACTCAGTGCTTAATTTCATGAGTTAAAGTTGCTAAATCTTTTATAAGTTCTAATTGTATTGATATTCTTTATTGGCAATTTGGAAAGGTTAGTAAGCATACTTTACATATATATATATATATATATATATATATATATATATATATATATATATATATATATATATATATATATATATATATATATATATATATATATATATATATATATATATATATATATATATATATATATATGAAAAGTCAACTAGTTTTTGGTTATTTGACAACTCAAACTTCCATGAGTTTTTGGAAAATTTAAAATAAAAGTAGTTATATCATAATATTGAGATTAAGAAGAATCATTATCATTTATTCTTTTATAACTTGATATTAATTAACAAATAAATTTTATTATTTTCCTGTAATTCCAAAAATGAACTTTCTTTTTTTTTTCAACTTTAAGTTCTTAAATAAATTTAACTAATTTTTCTGACTTTTCCTTAATTAGCACATCTCTCAATTTTGAGGAAACTACACCATAGGTTTGAATCCCAGAGCTTCAGGAACATAAGAAAAAAAAAATGAGACATAAGCCACAAGGGCCTACCAAAACTGTCTTCACTGTCATTTGTTAGGAATTTGTTTATTATAAATTTAAAGATTCTATTTAACCTCCTTTTCAAGGCTCCAAGTGTAAATTAATTAAAAATATATTTCAGGCTTTCAGAGTAAAGGTAAGATAATAAATGCCAATTAAAAACTTTATATATATATATATATATATATATATATATAT
>SEYY01017993.1:2500-17556 GCA_009176605.1 Armadillidium nasatum
TAAAAATAAAAAATAAAAATAAAAATGATGGCCTCAAAAAAGTAGCCTCTAAGAAGCCCCAGGGGGCGGCTACCAAAAATAGCCCCTCATCCACCCCTTCCCCATCATCACTTGGGAATTGGTGGCTTCTGGTGATGGGGTTTGTGCCACCAAAACACAGCTGCCGGCCTGTCCTGATGCACGGTCTATTTTTTTCATTAATTTCAGCAACATTCTTGGTCTGAACTCCAATTTCCACTTTGTTGAACATCACCTCTCTTCTTCTAGACCTCACCTATTATTCTTGACCGAAACTCAGATGTTTGAGCGTTCAGATAGCAAACCCTATTCTGTTTCCTCCTACTGTTTTTATCCTCAATTTTCAGCCAAAGGCGGTTGTTGTGCATACGTGCGAAACGATGTCGTTTTTTCCCGTGTCTCAAATTTGGGGTCTTCCGAATTTTCTACCTTATGGCTTAGGCTCTCTTGCCATTCTACGACTAAATTCATTTGTTCTGTTTATTTATCTCCTAATTCTACTGACTATTCTAAATTCTTCGACTATTTAAACTCCAAAATAGAGCACATTCTCTTTTCTTCTCCTTTCTCTGAAATCAACATATTAGGTGATTTCAATGTTCACCACCGCCAATGGCTTTCTTCCAGTTCTCATGATACAGCTGGTTAACGTGCCTTCTATTTTGCTATCCAAAACGACCTTGAAAAGTTGGTGCAGCTCCATACTCGTATCCCTGATCGTCTTGGAGATGAACCCAACATTCTATACCTTTTCCTAACTTCTAATCCTTCTCCTTATACTGTTAAACTCTTTCCTCCTCTGGGTTCCTCCGATCACCTTCTTATCTCTGTATCCTCTTGTATCTCTTCAAGTCTTCAGCAGGAAAGACCCACTTTATTGAAAGGAAAGTTTGTGGCACTTCGGTGTCGCAAGCTGGTCGGACTTGTGGACGTACTTCTTCGATTTGCAGTGGAATGATTATTGCTTCCGTGGGAGGGATCCTTCGGAGTGTGCAGAACGCATTACTGAGGTGATTCTCTCTGCAATGGAGGCGTACATTCCATATTCTTTTCCTTCTACTAAAAATAACAAATTTTGGTTAAAATCAGCTTGTTCTCGTGCTGTCCTTCACTGGATTGTTGACTTCAGGGATTATCTTCGTTATCAAACTCCAGAAACTCACGCTACTTATATTTCATCCCGGAATCGTGCAAAATCTTTCATTCGTAACACTAATGATTCATTTCTCCGTAGAAAATGCAATAATCTTTCTGGTTCCTCTTCTTTACGTTCTTTCTGGCATTTTGCAAAAAATGTCAACTCTAACTTTGCTTCTTCCTCTTTCCCTCCTTTAGTATCTTCCGACGGCACAACTGCTGTTTTACCTTCTTCTAAAGCTGAACTATTCGCTCAAACTTTTGCCTCTATTTCAAATTTAGACCCTCCTCCTTCAACCCCCTCTAACTCAATTATCCCTAAAATTAGAATTTCTTCTAAAGATGTCATTTCTGCTCTCTCTGAGCTTAATACTAAGAAGGCGTACGGTCCTGATTTTATTCCTCCTGTGGTTCTCAAATCTTGTGCTTCCGAGCTTGCACCGTGCCTATGTAAACGATTTCTTCTTTGTCTCTCTACTTCAACCTTCCCTTCTTGCTGGAAACGTGCGCTCATTCAGCCTGTGCTGAAGAAGGGGGACCCTTCTCAATCCTCCAACTACCGTCCTATTTCTTTGACTTCGTTCTCTCCAAAGATTTCGAATCTATCCTTAAGAGGAAGATTTGGAAACATCTCAATTCTTCTAATCTTATCTCAGATCGCCAGTATGGCTTTCGTAAGAAACACTTTCCGGGTGATCTTCTTCCCCTTCTCTCTGACTCGTGGTACTCAGCTTTTCGGCATTTCGGTGAATCTTTTGCTGTTTCGCTGGACATATCGAAAGCCTTCGTTAGGGTCTGGCACAAAATTTTGATTTCTAAACTTCCCTCTTTCGGTCTCTATCCTTCTCACTGTGATCTTCTCACTAAATTTACTTTCCGAACGTTCTATTGAAGCTGTTGTAGACGGCCACCATTCTTCCTTTAAATCTATTAATAGTGGTGTCTGTCAGGGTTCTGTCCTATCCCTAACACTTTTTCTACTTTTCATTATTAACCTTCTCTCTATTGCCTCATCTCCTATCCATTCCTATGCTAATGACTTCGCCCATCATTATTCCTTCTAGTTTGAAAAATGTCAAACACAACAGCAGTTGATAGACAGGAGAAGGGTAGCCTTGGAGCAACTAACCTTTGATCTTTCTCGTATTTCTAATTGGGGCAGAGAAAACATGGTTGTTTTCAATGCCTCAAAAACTCAATTCCCCCATCTCTCCACTGAACACAGTCTTCCACACAACTATGATATCTTCTTAGAAAACACACAACTCAAGCCTTCATCTATTCTTAATATTCTTGGTGTATCTTTTTCTCGTGATCTTTCTTGGAAGCATCACATGCCTTCTCTTTCTAAACAAGCTTGTAAGTGGTTGGGTGTTCTGAGGCGCCTTTGTAGTTTTTTTACGCCACCACAGTTGCTTGCTCTGTATAGGAGTGTTATTCGCCTATGTTTGGAGAATTCTTCACACATCTGGTGTCGTTCCACACATACAACTTTCCTAGAGAAGGTGGAGTCTAGGGCATTTCATCTCATCAACTCTCCTGCTCTTGCTAACTCTCTTCAATCTCTTTCTGCCAGTCGAATTGATGCGTCACTCTCTCTTTACTATCGCTATTACAACGGACACCTCTCTTCTGAACTCTCTCTTCACATATCTTCTCCATTGAGAAGAGCTCGTGCGACACCCTTTCTACACAGTCTCATCCTTTCTCTGTCCAACTCTCCGATCCCAGACTTAACCGCTATGCTCCATCTTACATATACTCTACTGGTAAAGTTTGGAACACAATTCCTCTATCTGTTTTCCCAACTTCCTTTGACTTTCATACTTTCAAACGCCGTGTATCTGGACACATCGGCCACCATCGACCAGAATAGATCTTTCCCAACTCCGGTGGAATTTTGTGGGCCTCTGGCCTTTGCCCACCGGATGAGATTTGAAAAAAGTATATATATATATATATATATATATATATATATATATTATATATATATATATATATATATATATATATATATATATATATATATATATATATATATAATAGAGAGAGAGAGAGAGAGAGAGAGAGAGAGAGTCTCACTCATATTTGGCCGTGGATATGCGCTAATAGATATCTAGGACATAATAAACTTATATATGAACATCATCGAAGAGTTTGCACATCATTTGGATAAAAAGGAACTCTGTTCTGACTATTTTCAGCATGATGTCGCTTCCTTCCACGTCCAACGTGAGCAGGTATGAAAATGAGATCTTCTTTGAAAATTGAATCATTTCCAAGGTCACAAGACCTTATCGAACAAGATTTTTTTCTATGGAGCATGATGAAAGGGAAAGTGCATCGCAGCAAGCCACGTACTTTCACGCAAATGAAAGACAGAATTTGGCACGCAATTAGCACAGAGTCTCTCAAAATGTTGAGGGCAACTTTCCATAACACATAGAAGCGTGTGTAGACATGCCTTGGGGCTAATGGAGATCAGTTCCAAAACTTGTTGTAATGTCAGAAAAATTCTCATACACCAAGGCTTTTTCGTGTGATAGAATGCAAAAATTAAGCAAGTTTTGAGTTCTTTCAAGATTCAATCTTACGAATGTAAGAAATTTTTTAAGATTATTTTATTTATTAGATTTTCAATTTTGCTTTGTTGTATTCTCGGTTTCCCTTAATGTCTTAACAACAATCTTTTTATACGCCTTAGACTTTGTACTTATAATTCCCATAATTAAAAATTAGTAAAAATTTTTGTTACTATTCTAACTATTTTATTATCAGTGATAATATTACATGTAACACTGTTAGAGTAGCACTAAATTCTTTCGATAATTTCTATAAAGTTTACTTCGTTTTATTTTAGAATTATATTATTTAAATTAACAAGCAGACATAGCGAACAATATCTAGTTTGAATAAATTTTTAAGACACAATAATTTCCATAACGAACGGTAAAATTTAATACGCATACAGCATTCTTATACATTAACAATGAACTCTCTAACTAACTGATGCAATAGCTTATGTAAATGAAGATTATTAAAAAAAAAATTTGAACATTCTGCTTAGTACCTATAGCATCAAAATATCTATTTATCTGTATATGAATTAGCGATGCATTTCTCCTCTTTTATAGTAGCAACAACGATCTCTTTTTTTTAAATTTACAAATGAATATAGTAACTAACAATATTCCCTAAAAAGATGAATAATACACTCCATTTTAAAACAAACAAATATTTTTACTAACAGCTTTCTTGTTTTATTGTTTTAGTTTACTGTCTAAACACCTTTATTAGATAAGATGATCAAACGACTTTTTAATAACATGAATTATTATTAATCGGTTAAAAAATATTAATATTAACATATCGTCTGAATTTATTACAGTTCACAAAGAATTCAACTTCTCGGAGAGTTTTATTACATATTTATACCCAATAACCATAGCCTAAAACATCATAAATAATAATCTTAGCATTATTTATGAACGTAGAAAACGGTATTAAAAACGCCAGAAGAAACATTATTCATAAAATAGCCATTTTATGATGATTTCAGGGAAAAATCTAAAAGACTTTCCCTTATATATATATATATATATATATATATATATATATATATATATATATATATATATATATATATATATATATATATATATATATATATATATATATATATATATATATATATATATATATATATATATAGGGATATCTGATTACGATCGGGATATACGCCCTATCAGGCCTTTTTTAGGAATCCGACTATCCGGCCGAATACCAAGTAAAAATAAAATACTTAATTATAAGAACAAAATTTTCAAATTATTAGAAGTATACAATATCTTCGTATAGTTTTCCTATTTACGTTGTGTTTTCAAATCAATTTTATTTTACAGCAGTGAAATATCTTCTGCTATTCGTGTTGAATAAATGCAGGAATACATAAATAAATTTATTAATTTATTTAAGAAACTATTTAATAATAATGGGTATATATATATATATATATATATATATATATATATATATATATATATATATATATATATATATATATATATATATATATATATATATATATATATATATATATATATATATATATATATATATATTTAAGCGTTAATTATTTCGAAAAGGGAGCTGTGCTTAGTATTTTGTAATGCTTTGTAATAAAGACCACAAGTGAATGGTTGAAAATCTTCAGAATTTTTCTGTTTGCATGATGCTTATTTTTGCTCATTTGGTCTTCTCTGGAAATATTTCGGTAAGAACAGTAAAACTGTTATAATCTTATATAATGAAATTTTGAATATATTTATATAGTGTTTGATTAAATTCATGTTTTTATGAAATTCACTGTTCCAGTTTGCGAAAATTACCTATTAAGTAAATAAAAATAAATTCTTTTGAGTAAATGAAATGTTCTAAAATGGTTAATTTAAAATTTCTAAGTAATATTTAATGCTTTTGTACAATATTCACTGTAAAACCTTTAGTTCTTAAACATCTTTAATTAGTGAATTCATAATTTTTAATTATTCCTATCTAAATAAACTTATTTTCCCAAATTTTTTAAACATAAGGAATGTTAAAAAAAATTTATTCATGTTTGTATGTCTTTTTATTTAG
The DNA here is from genome assembly GCA_009176605.1 of Armadillidium nasatum. Taxonomy (NCBI): domain Eukaryota; kingdom Metazoa; phylum Arthropoda; class Malacostraca; order Isopoda; family Armadillidiidae; genus Armadillidium; species Armadillidium nasatum. Next base: position 8,294 of record SEYY01017993.1, read on the forward strand.
ATGTTGTATGATGTATATCTAGATTATGCTTAAATGTTTTCTAGCTAAGATGCCTGATCCTTTTGAGTAAATGAGCTTATGGTGATGTATGTTTGTGCTTGTTTGTATTTGAGAGAAAGTAAATCGTATTCAACGTTGAAGTATTAGAAAATGCATATTTTCCGTGTACTTAGAAATGAATAATATGAAATTAAACTTGTAGAAATGATAAAGAGCACTATGACTGCTCGTGGAGAAATCGTAAATCGCGGTTTCGGGATATATGATTCTTTGTAATCATTTTGATATTTCAGGCTGACATCGTATAATAAATTTCCTAGTAGGTATATGGTATTCAATTCTGCAATTATTGTGAGTAAACCTTGAAAATAAGTCATTTATCTAGAGGGCTTATAGGCATGAAAATACTACTACTGATACTATTACGGATTCACATAATAACAATAATAATAATAATATAAATGATGATAATAATAATAATAATAATAATAATAATAATAATAATAATAATAATAATAATAATAATAATAATAATAATAATAATAATAAAAGAGATGAGCGAGAAGAGCAAATATAATTATGTTAGTAAGTTAAATACGGTAATATTTGTACGGTAGTGAACCATACTAAGTCTGTATGAATATTTTTGCGAGTTTTGTGGGAGCATGTGTGTGTGCTCGTGTTAAGAATGTTTGTGTGTTTGAGTGTTTCTAGTTTGAAATAGGTAAAAAATGCCGAGACAAGTAAATAGTAAAGACTGTGGTGATGAAATGAATAATAAAGATAGTAAATTGAAATAGAATGTTACATTAAACAGATTCTAATGTTTTAAACTACGTTTTTAGCAAGGTTTCTTTATATAATAATAATAATAATAATAATAATAATAATAATAATAATAATAATAATAATAATAATAATAATAATAATAATATTGAAAAAAGAGTGTAGTAAAAGAAGAACCATGATGATTAATATAAAACATTTACTATTTAAACATCAAAATTGTATGTGTGTATTTATATGCAGATGTTTTTGTTTGTACCTGTGTTTAACAAGGTTTATTAATAATAATAATATAATAATAATAATAATAATAATAATAATAATAATAATAATAATAATAATAATAATAATAATAATAATAATAATAATAATAATAATAATAATAATAATAATAATAATAATAATAATAATAATAATAATAATAATAATAATAATAATAATAATAATAATAATAATAATAATAATAATAATAATAATAATAATAATAATAATAATAATAATAAATAATAATAATAATAATAATAATAATAATATAATAATAATAATAATAATAATAATAATAATAATAATAATAATAATAATAATAATAATAATAATAATAATAATAATAATAATAATAATAATAATAATAATAATAATAATAATAATAATAATAATAATAATAATAATAATAATAATAATAATAATACTAATAATAATAATAATGAAATAAGATTGTAATAAGAGGAGACTATAATAATGAAGATAAAAACCGTTACTATGGAAACATCAAATGTGAATGTATGTGTATGCGGGTGTTTGTCTTTGTGTTCATTACGATTGTTTAACAAGGTTTGTTTATTAATAATAATAATAATAATAATAATAATAATAATAATAATAATAATAATAATAATAATAATATAATAATAATAATAATAATAATAATAATAATAATAATAATAATAATAATAATAATAATAATAATAATAATAATAATAATAATAATAATAATAATAATAATAATAATAATAATAATAATAATAATAATAATAATAATAATAATAATAAATATAATAAATAAATAATAATAATATAATAATATATAATAATAATAATAATAATAAATAATAATAATAATAATAATAATAATAATATTATTATTATTATTATTATTATTATTATTATTATTATTATTATTATTATTATTATTATTATTATTATTATTAATTATTATTATAATAAATTACAATAAAGAGTCTGTAGTAAGAGAACAACCATGATAATGAAAATTAAAACCGATACTATGGAAATATCAAATGTGTGTTTATGCGGATTTGTGTTTGAACATGTTGTTTAGCAAGGTTTGTTTTAATAATAACAATAATAATAATAATAATAATAATAATAATAATAATAATAATAATAATAATAATAATAATAATAATAATAATAATAATAATAATAATAATAATAATAATAATAATAATCGCTCTTTCTTTTTTCCCCAATATATAGAATGGGTTGAGGTTGCTTTCCTTAGTGGCTTCGTCTACATTTAAAAAATAAATAATCCAGCTACGCACTTACTTAACGCTAGCTTTTGCTGGTTGAAGCCAGCTGATCACCTCGCACTACAAGACTCACTACTTCAATACTAATCAAAGAGCAATTTTAATTTGATTTTATTGGAATCTTGGAATCTTATTTTACAATTTCTATATGTCTAATATATATGAGACTCTACCCAAAACATAATCAAGTGGGCAACAATCCTTAATTTGAATATAAAATCTCTTTCAGCAGCAAATATTAATATAATCTATGGAAACCCCAATAATATTAATTATTTTTTGTCTTATCATAGGGCACTGAATGATAACAAAAACGATAGTATGAAATTAACTTCATTTCTTGTAGAAATTTTTACGAGTGTAATATAAGTGAAACAATAGATTTCATCAGTCCTATGAAAAAGCATAATTATGATAATAGAGAAGGAAATGAACATAGTGCATTATACTAACATAGGATTAAAGAAAACCATAACATTTTAACCTCCGGTCCCAAGGGACCGAAATATGCAGCGAAAATGATAATGAGGAAATTGGTAGAGAATTTCCTCATTCGTAAATCAAATACTTTAAATAATAATAAAACAAGAGTAGAAGTAGATGACTTTATTTTAAAAGTCTTAAATTAATTCCTAAATACAAAAATCTATTAAATTACGATGAATAGATTTGGCTACATTTAACTATATATTTATATTGGTTGTGGTAGTTTTCGTGACAACGTTTTCTTTTTGCGCAGTTCATTGTCTGTTAGTTTCTTGCCAGCTGCCGTCCTTTTGGTTTTTGTTCCTTTCTCAGTGTTTTAAGTTCTCTCTTTGTAGCAGGTCTTCTTTTTATCGATTTTACTACTTTATTCCTTGAGAAGGAACTCTTGGTCTGAAAACTTTCGCAGAAAAACTTTTCCGTTTTATTATTGGGTTTTTAATTTATATTGTTAATCTGAGGTTATATAAGTCTTTGATATATATATGTATATATATATATATATATATATATATATATATATATATATATATATATATATATATATATATATATATATATATATATATATATATATATATATATATTACACATCACCACCCCTCATGGGCAAAGCCCTATTCATGAAAGGGGTGTTAGAAGAATAAAAATAAAGTAAAAGAGTACAAAAGATAAAAAAATAAAAAGGATATCTTCAGGTCCCTTCAAACGTAAAATTTCTTAGTTGTGCGCAGAAGCGGGCTTTAAGAAATTGAGATTAAATTCGGAAGAAACCAAAGAAGATGGGAGAAAGTTCCACAAAAGATAAGTGGCAGGAAAGAAGGAGGCGCTACAGCGGGAAAGCCTGGAGTAGCCTATGTCTACGCGAAATTGATGCATGGACAATGCACCCTCTTTGCTACGAGGACACCGTAAAGGTCGAGGTATACAAATGGATAGTTCACTCGAGCATTTGACGCTTTAGTACCTATAGAAAAGGAAAAAGGCATTAATTGAACGTCGCAAAGATAAAAAAAATCATGAAAATTAGAAAGAGAGGAACAGTTTAAAAGTCTTTTAGCCTTTGAGTCAACCCTATCCAAAAGTCGGGGAAAATCTGAGCCACCCATGATTTGAGAGCAGTACTCCATACAAGGGCGGATGAGACCCTTGTATAATTGGAATAACTACGATGAAAAGAATCCTCGCAGCCTAAGCAGGGCTCACAGCTTCTTTGAGACCGCCCTAGCAACCATTGTGATATGAGGTTTCCAAGACATTTTTTTGTTTATCTTAAGTCTAGGAATGTTTATTTTGTCAACAAGAGAGATTGAAGAACCATCGAAAGAAATAGAAAAGTTTGGAGGTGTCTTTGATAAAAATATTTTAAATGAAACTGATGCAGTGAGATTTTTTCAGACATACAAAATTGCTATTGTAAATAAATTATTTTTTTGATTAGGTTAGGCTAGGTTAGGTTTAGTTAGGTTATGTTAGGTTTAGTTAGGTTACGTTATGTTTAGCTAGCTTAGGCTAGGTTTAGTTAGATTAGGTTAGCTTAAGTTAGGTTAGGTTGTGTTTGGTTGTTTGCTCACGATTTACATAAAACTAATTTCTCTAGGTTTGTGCCAATTCAGGATATAACTTCTGACCCATTTGGAGGAGATGATCTCACTTTTCAAATAGATGAGACGTTATTTTCAAAGTGTAAAAATCATAAAGGACGCTATCTATCTATTTATCTATCTATCTATCTATCTATCTATCTATCTATCTATCTATCTATCTATCTATCTATCTATCTATCTATATATATATATATATATATATATATATATATATATATATATATATATATATATATATATATATATATATATATATATATATATATATATATATTATTTATTAAATAAATAAAAAAAGAAGCTCAAAAATGTTTTATATGCATTTCTTTCTATCATTAAAAATTATTATTTTCATTTTTAACATCTAAGTAAATCAAAATTTTTTTTTCATCATCGTAAAAGAACAAAGGTCACAAAAAAGTATTTATATAAATATTGAGTGTCAAATAGTTTACGTATATATATATATATATATATATATATATATATATATATATATATATATAATATATATATATATATATATATATATATTATATATATATAATATAATGATGTGCATTTTATAGTTTAGTGATATTAGAGTGCATATTCAGGGTTTTGTTGCATACGATACGTATTTCAGTGTGTATTGATTTACTTTTTATTCAGAGTGTGTATAATTATACATATATATTTCTTTCTATTCATAATAATATAGGTAGCATAATTTAATTTTACACTTTATATATTTTATTTTTTACATATTGTAGCATATTTTACATATTTTTTCATATTTTAGCATATTTTAATTTTAAATTTCGTATATTTTATTTTTTGTTTTGTATTTTTTTTTTTGTTTAAATATCCATATGTATATATTTTTTCTAGTTTAAGTGACTAATTTGTTAAATTTTGAATTTGTTTAGGAATTTTGTACTTTTTATTATTATTTTATTGGAATATTTTGTTTTGATAGATTAATTAATGGTTAATTTTTAAATGTTCATATAATATTAATAGGTATTAAGGTTGATTTTAATTGTCAAAGGGTTGTTGTCTAGCTAATTACTTGAAAATACTTTTTTAAATTTCTTTATTTTTTTATTATGTTTTTGTTTTTTTATGTTTCTTTTTATATATATATATATATATATATATATATATATATATATATATATATATATATATATATATAATATATAATATTTATATATATATATATATATATATATATATATATAAGTCATTTATATATTAATTTTATATTAACTTTAAATATTAATTTTATATTTATATTAATTTTAAATATATTAATTTTATATTAACTTTGGGGAGAGGAGCTCGAGGAGAAGGTTCAATCCTCCAGTGGGTGGGGGGCGAATCGTATACTACAAGAGTCGTAAGATTGGAGTTAAAAAGGGGTTCAGTGGTGTGTAGAATTGGTTGTTTGAAAAGAGGTGAATGATTTGAAAAAAGTGGAAATTGGGAAATATGTAAGGATAAAAAGCTAGATTTATTAGGGTTGACTGAAATTAAGCTAAAAAGAAAGGTGAGATCGAATTTGGTGACTTTGAAGGGGTGTTTACAGGAGTTAATGAGACAGTAAGAGCTAGGGAAGGGGTGGCGACAGTGTTGAGCAAAAGATGGTGAGAATATATGAGAGAGCGTGTAAGAATTTCGTCAAGAATTGTATGGGTGAAGATAAGGTTTAATAGAGAGGAATGGGTGTTTATTTGTGTTATCCGCCGGTGAATGAAGCGAGGGAAGAAGAATGAAGTGTGTTTTGGGAGAACTTGAATGACTGCTTAGGGGGTTTTGAGGCAGGTGTAAAGTGTGTCTAGTAGGAAATTTTGAATTCAAGAGTTGGTATAGATATGGAAAGCGGGGTGGTGTGTCCGTTCAGACTGGGTGATAGAAATTTGAATGAAGATAGTTTAATAGAAGTTTGTATGGGAAATAAATTTATAATAGGGAATACCTGGATTATTAAAAAGTTGAATCATAAGTTGACCTTGGTTAGTGGGATAAATGGTGAAAGGGGTTTGATAGACTATATATGTATTAGGAAGAAGATAAGGGATAGATTAGTAGACGCGGATGTGCTTAGGGGATCCGCTAGAGGAATTCCGGATCATTTTTTGGTGTTAGCCAAAATTAGAGTGAAATTGGGATGGAGAAAGATTGTATGTTCGGAGAGGCGAGTTGAGATTGTGAGAGTGGAAAGACTGGAGGAAAGAGAAGTAGGGGAACATTTTAAAAGATAACTAAATATAGGTTGGAAAGAGGTAATAGGAAGAGTCTTATGGTGTGTGGAGGAAAAGTGGGGGAGATTTAAGACAGCATTGGTAGAAAGTGCAAGGAATGTATGTTGGGCGAGGATGGTGGGAGGAAAGTGTAAAAGAAAGGGAAGTGAATGGTGGTGCGAGGAGGTAAATATAGTAGTAAAGGAAAAAAGGAGGCATTTGAAAAATATATGAACACAAAATATGTAGAAGATTTGGAATCATATAAGGTAAAGAAGAGGATAGCCAAAGGGGACCTAAAGAGGGCGAAAGAAGGAGCAGATTAAAAATGGGGTAATAAGATAGTTGAAAGTTTTAAAGAAAAAAGTAAGATGTTTTGGAAGGAGGTGAATAAGGTTTGGAATAAGAGGGAGGTATTGAGAGATGGAATAAAAGTGTTAGATGGAGAAATGTCTGGAAAACTAGTTTCAGAAAACTAGTTTCTTATAAAATATTAAGCCACCATTCCATACTTCATAGTTTCTTATTGAACCTTAAATCATTATTTATCTCCCAGTTTATTTACTGTATTATGTCATCATTTAGTTCTCTCAGTTTTCTCATATCCCAACTTGCTTACTGTATTATGTCATCATTGTTGAGTTCTCTCAGTCTTCTCACAAATCATCATATTATTATATCTCCCAGTTTGCTAAAATTCATTACAAAAAAATTGAAATGACTCTGGTAGAGGCATATTTGATATTTGAATAATAAAAATAGAGTAAAAACTTTAATTAATTAATTAAAAAAAAAATCTTTAAAGTAACTAGAAAGAGGTAAATTCAGTCATTTGACCCTGCCCAAAAATCCACTAAAATGCCCCCAGAGAAAAAACTCTCCAAAAGTGGTATCACAAAAATGCTGGTCATAGCATGGCAAAAAAAAAGGAGCTAGATTTAACAGCTATAGGATTCATATATTTTGCCCTAACTAAAGATATAGATGCCTCAGAACTCTTACTGCAGAAGATATTTTTATTTTTGTTAACAGCTGTAATATGCACCAACTAAAAACACAAAAGAAGATCCAGCCAACCAGTCTGAGAACTAATTCTAGTACATCTTGATACATTGGAATATTTATCCTTGTTCTAATCAAGACATATGTAGGAAGAAAGGAAACCAAAATCTCACAGGTGAGGTCAATTGATTGGTTAATATCTCTTTCTTAGTTGCTCAACACCCACAAACAAAAAAATAAACTTTGTGGATGAATTAAACTTTCATTTTTAGTTGTTTATGGCTAGAGCCTTATTTTATACTCAATTTATTGTTGATTTCATGTATGCCTTTAGGAGAGTTGTTTGCAACATTCAATAATTAGAATTCCTCAATTATTTGGGTTTTGAAAGTAGATTAAATCATCCAATAAGAATAATTTAGGATTTGAATAGCCCTCTACTACAATTTACTGTCTTGAGGTTGATATATCATTGTGGTGAACTGCATACAGTTTAATATCACAACATATCTCCTAAAATTTTTACCATTTTTTTTATAATTTGTTTAGTTGTGACAATAGGGCCTATCCATATTATTAGGTGGTTTTAGAAACAGACTGGAGACCCTAAGTTGCATGACTATAAATCTCTCCATATGAAATCTTTTATATTTTAGTGTTACTGTATAAAGTGTATTTACAGTATATTTATAGTGTATTCCATATTCCTCCACAAGGGAGTGAAGATAAATGAAGTTTCCCATCACCAATCCAACAGCCTGAACGGAACAGTCCAAAATATACATCATTATTATTATTATCATATTATTAATTATCATCATTATCATCATTCTTATTAGTATTAATAGAGTAAAGAATTAATTTTAAAAAAATCTTTTTTTTTGCCTCCAAAAAATTAATTTAAATTTTACTTCCTTTTCTGTTAAAATATGATGAAAAGATCAAGTTTTTTTTTTGGACTTCTTCAAGCTTTAAATATTCTTTTTATAAAGTTATCTAACTTCAATATTTTCTCTAAGAAATATGACAGATGGAAAGTGAGGTTAGAGCTAGATGGGTAGAGTATTTTGGTAAGCTCTTAAATGCGAATGAGGTAAGGAGAGAAGTTGAGGTGTTGGAGAGAGAAAGGAGGAAATTGATACAGGAGGTTGATGGTGATATTTCGATAGAAGAATAGGTAAGCTCTGAGGAAAGTGAAGATGGGTAAATCGACAGGTTTGGATGGATAAGTGGAGAGATGTTAGTGGAAGGGGTGGTAAGTGTAGTAAATTGGTTAGTGAGGTTATTTTATTTATATTGGGTAGTGGTGAAGGTGACTCAAGATTACAAGATGCCTGTATGGTAGCTTTATTTAACACGTTGACTGCCATGCGTAGTGCCGGCTCGCGAACCTCTTAAAAAAAAAATTTCATCCGATTGTCCTGAAAATTTCAATATAGATTGCTTTTTTCCCGAAGAAAAAACTCGATTCCTAACGTTTTTGCGAGGGAGTTAAAGTTTAGAAGTTATTTCGGAAATTTTAGGAATGTTCAAATCTACGGTGAGGCCACATAAAAAAATTTTTTGGTTGAAATTTAGAGTGTGTGTTCTAAATCTATTAGCTACAA
>SEYY01017996.1:0-10000 GCA_009176605.1 Armadillidium nasatum
AGAAGAAACGACCAAGACCTAAATCCCACCAAAATAAAGTATTCCATCCCAACGGGCCATGCTCACAAAAAAAAAAAAAAAAAAAAAAAAAAAAAAAAAAAAAAAAAAGGAATAGGAAGCTTGAAAAGAAAAAGTGAACTAAGGAATACAGAGAAACTAAAAAATAAATAATTAGAGTAAATAATTTTAAATTTAAAGGTGATTATAATTTTTAATTAAAAGAAAAGATATCATTCACTGAAAAATTGACTGAAAAAAAATAATAAATGCTGTCTAACTTGATTGTATCAAAAAAAAAAAAAAAAAAACACCAGTGTTCCTTGCGCAAAGAGCTGGTGCCCACGTGAGGTAGTCTGAAAGGCATTGGTTAAAAAAAAGGCAAAAATGAACAAGTATAATAAAAAGATAGATAAAAGGCAAAATCTTTCGAAAGTAAAGGAAATGACAAACTATGACATGGTTTAAAAGACAAACGAAGGCTCGTTGTACAATTATTTAGCGAACGAAAGAAATGGGAAAAGGAAACTATAGCATTCAAAACGAAAGAATATGAATTAGTTCTAGGACATCTATCTGAGTCCAACGTGGAAACTGAAAAGTTCTCTAAAATAAAGGATCTTCAGGTGCCAAGCGGATAAGAAGTAAGAAGTAAGCTGACTCGCCTGCAAAAGTCAGGTTCTAAATAAGAATAAGAAGCAAAAAGTACAGCGAATCTCGCCTGAAAAAATTTCTGAAGAGAAAAAAAACCTACACGGAACAAGGATAAAAGTTCCTGAACTTAAATCTGAGATGAAATTACTGAAAACTAAGTTACTTTTCTTCTGTGCACATCCAAGAGCGAAAAGTAATAATATAAAGAAAAAAACTGCGGTAATAATCTTACAATTTTCAGGATTAAATAAATGGTTACATACGTTGGATTACTTCCAATTTTATAATTACTAAGGAATTCTCAAATACCTTTGAAAGTTGAAAATTTTGAGGAGAGGAATGAACAACCTGAATTGAAGTTGTCCCCCACCTCCATGATAAGCAGGAATTCTCTCTTCATGCACATTGTTTTTTATTAATAATGGCTTATTAGGTAGACTGTACCATTGTTATACTCCTTGATGTTGCTAGGTTTCTAGATTAATTAATCAAGATTTTGCTATAAAATAATAATCTTACAGTTGAAATAATAATGCCATAGAAGAACAGAGTTCAAATCCTACAATACGAGACAAGCTTCTCTTATGACAGAACAGGCATTCATCAGAGGAAGGAGCTTGGGCATGGGGAGAGAGTCAGTTCGGCATAAGATACTGATGCCACAGGACCTTTCCTGGAGGAAGCGAGTAGAACGTTAAAACTATTGATATCTGATTAATAATTGATTTTATAGTCACAACTATTTATCATTAGTGCGACTATTCCGTGATAAAATAATATTTGTGCACCAATTTGTGAATTATGATAATTTTCCTGAGGAATTGTTGCTTCTTTTACGATTTCACTTTGCGTTTGCCCACTTAATAAAGATTTTCAAATTATTGCAATTTGGGTTTACCCATCTATTATATATATATATATATATATATATATATATATATATATATATATATATATATATATATATATATATATATATATATATATATATATATATATATATATATATATATATATATATATATATATATATATATATATATATTATATATATTATATAAAATAATAAAAAAAAAAAAAAATAAAAAAAAAATAAAAAATATATATATATATATATATATATATATATATATATATATATATATATATATATATATATATATATATATATATATATATATATATATATATATATATATACTTGGTGGTAAAAGGCCAGCAAACCTTTCGAGTTTAAGAAATTAAAATACTGTTCTAAATTAAATACCAATATGTTAAGAAATAATAAAAATTGGCGTTTGATTCAGAGCAAATATTTGTGTATTTAGAATGAGATGGGGGAGAGAAGCACCACGTGAATGGTCAGAAAAAGGAATAGGACTGGAACGTGATCGGTGATAGTTGTACAGCATTTCGTTCTTACTTAAATATGGAGGAGAACGAAGAAGAGAACTTCTATTAGATGCTGAGAGAGGTTGTGATGGGAATGTGATATTCTAATCGTTATGAAGAATTCGATGCAAAAATTGGAGTAGATAATACAAGCCATTCAAAAATAATGGGGAAAGATGGAGTCATAAAAAAAACAGAAATTGGGAATGACTTCAGTTATGTAAGGAATACCAACCTTGTGATTATTAGTAACGTTATTCCTTCATAAGTTGTGCCACATGCTCACTTACATGTCAACGTACAACAGAATACAAAACCAAACAATTTCGCAATATGAAAAAGAGGGACAACTTCTTCGAAGGATGAGTGAAATAGAAAGGGGCGGACATGGTAAATGATCAACTATTTGTTTGATATTAGTTGAATTTAAGAATCAAATTAAAGAAGAATTAGCACGAACATACAAAAAAGGTAGGGAGACTTAAAAAAAACAAGAAGTAAAAGAAGAGTTTAAAGTGAACTTAAGAAATAAATTTGAATTACTAGAGCGAAGAACACAGGGAGGAGTGAGAAGATATATGAATCGGTGAAAAAGAAGAGTGGTTTTAAACAAGAGCTTTTGTGGAGAGCAAAGAAAACAATAGGGTGCTTAAAGAAAAATAGAAAAGAATGGATCTCGGAGAAAACTTAGATATATGATAGAACAGAAAAACTTGGAGCTGAAGGAGAGAAGACAAATGATGGAATTATAACAAGAAAAAGAGAAGTAAAGAGAGGGGCTCGGAGAAAAATAATAGTTGATAAAGAATTTAAAAGAAGTGAAAAGTCTGCCAAAGTTGGAAATAAGGGAATAACAATATCACCAAAATACTGACTGGGGAAAGATGCATAGGGGAACAAAGTGAAAGAAAAATATGGAGAAGTGATTACTACTAAAGAAAGGCAACTGAAAAGATGGGTAAGAACACTTCTGTGAAGTTTTAAGTCGGGAATGCAAAACAGAGATGAAAGACAAGAGAGTAAGAAGAATAAAAACACAGATATAAACTAAATGTGGACATAGAACCTTCAACTAGAAGAGAGTTAAGAGAGGCAATGAAAAAATTGAAGATTGAGAAAGGCTCAAGGATGGACCAAATACAAGTGAAATTGCTGAGGTCAAATTAAACAAAACAATCTTAACTCCAAAATAGAACACATTCTTAAATTTTCTTCTTTTCTCTAAGTTATCATTTTAGGCGATTTCAACTTTCACCACAGTCAATGGTTTTCATTTAGTTCTTAAGATTGTGCTGGTGAATTTGCCTACCATTTTTTAAACCAGAACAACCTTGAGCAGTTGGTGCAACTCAATACTCGTATCCCTGACTGTCTTGGTCATGAGCCAAACATCTTTGCTCTTTTCTTAATTTCTTAAAATTCCTTTTACTTACACTATTAACATTTACCCTCCTTTGGGTTCATCCGATCACCTTCGTATCTTTGTTTCTTGTTCTGTCTCTTCAAATCTTCCTAAAAACTTTGACGAGGGGGTGTTTCTGGCATTTCGGTGCAGCTAATTATCTAATTTGCGGCTGTACTTCTCTGATTTCCCATTGAATGATTACTGTTTTCGTGGGAGAGGTCTCTCGGAGTGTACAAAGCTCAAAAGCGAGGTGATTCTCTTCTCTCCGAAAAGGAGGCATACATTCCATATTTTTTCTCTTTTATTAAACCAAACAAACCTTGGTTTAATTTTTTCGTGTTATCCACCGCAGGGATGCTGCTTCCAGAAACTATCGCAGCAAAAGCAGTAATCATTTCATGGATAATCAGTGAAGTACAGCCGCAAGTCGGAACAGTTAGCAGCACCGAAGTGCCAGAAACGTCTCCTCGCCGAAGTCGGGGGGCCGTTCTTGGGGAAGACTTGAAGAGACAGAACAAGATACAAAGATAAGAAGGTGATCGGATGAACCCAGAAGAGGAAGAAAGAGTTTAACAGTATAAGGAGAAGCATAAGTGGCTAAGAAAAGATCAAATATGTTGGGTACATCACCAAGACGGTCATGGATACGCGTAGGGAGTTGTAACTGCTCAACGTTGTTCTGGATAGAAAAGTCGTAGGCTTGTTCACATTGAAATCATCTAAAATGATGATTTCGGAGGAAGGAGAAAAAGAAAGAATATGCTCTATTTTAGAGTTTAAATAGTCGAAATTTTTTTTTATAGTCAGTAGAATTAGGAGATAAATAAACAGAACAAATAAATTTAGTAGTAGAATTGCAAGAAAGTCATAAAGTAGAGAATTCAGAAAACTCCAAATTAGAGACAAGAAAGCAAATAAAATCGGTGCGCACATATGCGCAACATCCGCCTTTGGCTGAAAATTGAGGATAGAACATAGGAGGTAACAGAATGAGGTTTGCTGTCTGTACACTCAAACACCTGAGTTTCGGTTAAGAAGAAGAGAGATGGTGTTCGACAAAGGGGTTAATTAGAAAAAAAAGAACGTGAATGTTGTAGAAATTAATGAAAAAAAAAACACCTTGCACCGGGGCAAGCCGGACGCGAGGTCCTGTCTGCACCACTTCCATCATCGGTGGCCGCCAACTCCCAAGTGATGATGGGGTGAGAGGTGGATGAGGGGCATTCTTTGGATGCCGCCCCTCGAAGCATCTCCGAGGCTACTTTGAATTTCGCCATTTTTGTTTTTGTTTTATAAAAGTAATGAATGAGTAAGCACTTGTAAATTTGTGGGAACATGTGAAGAGAGGTAGTGGGAGCATAGACACTCCAATATGAGGCAAGAGTGAAATAAAGACCCTCTGAGAAGGTGAAACGCAAAAAGAAACGAATCAAAGGGCAACGGAATGGTCTAGCCCATCCTATCACTCTGCGGGTTATGCCCAATGGGGAGGGAATACTTACTTGTGCTTGCATTGCGCTACGTTTTCTCTCTCTCTCTCTCTCTCTCTCTCTCTCTCTCTCTCTCTCTCTCTCTCTCTCTCTCTCTCTCTCTCTCTCTCTCTCTCTCTCTCTCTCTCTCTCTCTCTCTCTCTCTCTCTCTCTCTCTCTCTCTCTCTCTCTCTCTCTCTCTCTCTCTCTCTCTCTCTCTCTCTCTCTCTCTCTCTCTCTCTCTCTCTCTCTCTCTCTCTCTATATATATATATATATATATATATATATATTATATATATATATATATATATATATATATATATATATAATATATATATATATATATATGTTGGTAACTCAGTGTTTATATTTAAGATCCATATATAGTTTCGCCCAAAAGATCTTTTCTATGATTGACTGAAAGTAACCTGACTCAAATTTTCATCCCAAAAAGATGAAAATCCGAATTTTTTTTGGAATGAAAATTTTTGTTTTGAAGGTACCAACATACAACTTTGGGACGGCTCATAATTGGGCGACTTACGCATTTTTGCATTCATGTAAAATTTCAGTAGTATCAATAGTTTCAAACATCACATACCTTCCGTTTTTTTCATTTGACCAATCTATCCAAATATTTAGAACCACCGTAGAAAAACCTTGTCTTAACAAATTATGTTCAGGTTTGTTAATATGTATAACTAGAAAAGGTTCTGATTAAAAAAATTATTAAAAAATTTTCAAAAAAATTTTCAAAAAAATTTTCAAAAATTATTTTGTCTATAACGTTTTTCTTGCAATACATTCCAACATTCTCTCAAATAAATTATTTAGATATAGTCCTTGTGCAATGTTCCTGAAAATTTGGGCGTCGAAAAAAATGATGGATGGTTTAAAATCAAAAATTTCTCTACAACCCCTTCTTTTTGTTATAATGTCTTGTCACTTTGACTGATATGGGCCAAATTTATTAGACTCCATGAAGATCTTGTCTTCAATTTATCTTCAAACAAGTTTTTGATATATATATATATATATATATATATATATATATATATATATATATATATATATATATATATATATATATATATATATATATATATATATATATATATATATATATATATATTATATTTTTTTTTTTTATTTTTTAAAAAATTTTGAAAAATGAAATTTTTTTCAAAAATTTTGTTGAAACTATTTTGACCTATTTTTTTTTTAGAGGACCCCCCCAAAAAAAAGCTAAATAAAAATAAGGTGTGCCACTGGTGTCAAAATTTTGGCACTACAGAAATTTTGCAAGAATGCAAAAATACGTATCTCGCCAATAATGAACATTCTCCAAATTTGATGGTGGTGCCTTTAAGATTAAAAATTCTATTAAAAAAAAAAAAAAAAAAAAAAAAAAAAAAAAAAAAAAAAAAAAAAAAAAAAAAAAAAAAAAAAAAAAAAAAAATTGTTTTTAATTTTGTTTAAAAAAAAAAAAAAAAATTTGTAACAATTCGCATCCGAATTCGGACTAGTATTTTTTATGGATTAGGATACGAATAATTCACACACACACGGATTCATATTCAGAGCTGCTGGATTCGGATTCTAATCCGAAAGTTGCTAGATTTGTCTATCATATATATATATAATATATATATATATATATATATATATATATATATATATATATATATATATATATAATTATATATATATATATATATATATATATATATATATATATATAAATCTAATATAGAATATACATAAAGTAACATAAAGAGAAGGATATAATTTACTTTATTAAATGATATTTATAGTATCGTACTCAATCAAAGTAACCTAATATCAGGAATCACTTTCAAGTATGGAACACTAAAAAAAATCAACCCTAACTATTTTATGAACTGCTTATAATATGTATGAGTTTAAGAAAGGGAAAAATGAATTATATATTTTTCTAGACTCAATGGATTAAGGGCACCTACGGTATCAAGTCTGATACCAAATTCTGTTTCAATTCAAATCACTCAAGAATACTCGAGCTAAGCAAGGACATGGATTTACAACTCAAACGACGAACGCTCCATGTACAAAGAGATTTATAGAAAAAAATGAGATTTGTTTGTTAATGAACATGTTCTGTTGCATAAGTTGGCGATGTTTGTAGTGATGTGTGAGTATTAAATATAAAGTAATAATGCATTTTGCCTAAACTATATATTAAAATTTTTTTAAAAATAGGTGATCTATTATTTTAATTTTTTTTTTTTATATCACCATTGGAGGGCAAAGACCTTCCGACTGAGCACATCAACTCTACCAATTTCCATTTTTGGAAGCATTCTTGGAAATTTTCTTTCATAAAGGTTTTAAGAACCTTCTCTACACTTGCCTGGATGTCTTCAATTGAATCAAATTGTTTCTCTTTCTGTGCAATGTTCAATTTAAAAACGGGTACAAGTCAGCAAGAGCTATATCAGGGGAATAGGGTGGCTGTGGAAGCACAGGTATTTGAAATCTGGTCAAAAATTCTGTGATCAAGAAAGCCACATGTGCCAGTGTGTTGTTGTGGTGAAGGACCCAAGTTTTGTCTCACCAGAGTGCATGACTTTTCTTCCACACTCTTTTGAGCAAATGCTATAGGATACTATAGTATTCCTAGTTGGCTGTCTGCCCTCTAAGGTCAAATTCATGATGAATGATACCTGTAGAAACAAAAAAACATCAATGACATTGTAGCACTTTTTCAGTCATGGCAAATTTGGACCCTTCCATTGTGCCTTTGTTATGATTCCTACCCATAAACCCATGATTTGATGCCTGTAATTACCTTTTTTTTTTACAAATCTGGGTCATTTTCAACCTGATTAATCAGGTCTTGGGACATTAAGTTGGTACTGTTTCTGCTTGTACGACAATAATTTTGGATTGAATTTTGTGGACACTTGATACATTTTCAAATCTTCAGTTAAAATTGACTGAATCACATAGAAACTTAATTTCAGTTCATCAGATATCTTCCTAATTGTTTGTCTACAGTCAGAATGCACTAAATCTCAAACTTTAACAATTTTTTGTTTGTTGTTGAAGTGAAAAGCCAATAAGACTGGGGGTCATCTTAGACTGATATGTGGCCATCTTTGAAATCTGTTGAATCACATTAAAAACATCTGACCAGCTCAGACATTTATCCATGGTCATGTATGAGAAGGTTCTATGAGCTCTTTTTTTTATTTTGGCTGACTTTTTTTTAACTAAACTTCATAAAATATATACATAATATTTTTTTGTTAAAAAATTTAAAACATATGTAGCCTTCAAAAGAATGCTTGATGAAGCTGATACGGTGTGGTGTAGGTAGTTTAATATACACAAACTCATTTGAAATTTTAAAAATATTTTTTTCCCAAAAATATTGATCAATTTCACTTTTGTGTCAAAGTATCCGAATTTGTAACCTGAATCAAACTACTTGCATATCTTCCTCCAACTGTCTCTAGTTCACACAGAAAGTTTAAAAGAGATCTATGTCATTGTTTATTTTTGTCAAATTTTTTTCTCTGAAAAGTGCTATTTCGAGAAAATTGATATGTGAGACTCAATGTTATTTTATAAAGTACATTTCATGTTTGACTGGTTGTATCTCAGTAACCATTTTGAGTTATGATAAACGAATTACATACTTGGAATCTACTTATTATTTCCTATAAAAATATATGAAAAAAATTTTTTAAATTAAAAAATTTTTTTTTGTCATTGCCATATAGTGCCACATTCAAGGTCATTTGACAAGTGTCACTTGAAAAGTCTTTTTCTCAGGAACCGCTTGGAATGAGGAAAAACTAATTACAGATTTGGAATCAGCATAGATTTTACTAAAAAAATTGATGAAAAATAATAAAAAAAAAAATTTACCGCAAAAAGGTAGGGGAAAGTCCCCCTTTGAAACTTTTTGAGTGGTCACACTTCAGTAACCATTTGGAATTATGAAACTACATATATTGCCATTTGGAATCAGCATAGATTTTACTATGAAAAACTGATGAAAAAAAAAAAAAAAAAAAAAAAAATTTCCCCCTAAAAGTTTGGGGTCTTTCTAATTCTGAAGGGTCCCCTTTTGAGATTTTTTGAGTGGTCATATCTCAGTAACCATTTGGAATTATGAACTAATTACATATTTGGAATCAGGAGAAGATTTGCTATGAGAACATTTCAAAAAATTTTAAAAACTCAAAACAAAAAAAATTGTATGGCATACACACATTTAACATTTTCAAGGTCATTCAACATGTGTTATTTAAAGTCTTTTTCTCAGGAGCCACTTGGAATTTTAAAAAACTGATAACAGATTTGGAATCAGCATAGATTTTTCTATAAAACTGATGAAAAAAAAGTTTACTAATAAATTTCACCCCAAAAAAGGACGAACATGCGACTGGAGGGTCTCTTTAATTAAATATTAATACACCTAAGAGCTAGCAAAGAAGCCTAACCTAACAAATACTGGGCCTTTCAGAGCATAAAAATACTGTAAAAAATTTGTTTTGGTAAAGGTGTAGATTGTTTCTGAGTTTCGATTGTTAGAAAATATCGAAGAGGCCTAACCTAAATAAGAACGTTGCCAGGATATAAGAGGGCTACGACCCTATTACACCACAGATACACACAATTATTATTACTTACTTTTCTAGCGAACCTAATTCGACTTATCATAACCTGAACTACCAAAGTTGCCGTAAAAGAGGCCTAACCTACACAAGAAGTTGCCGTAAAAGAGGCCTAACCTACACAAGAACGTTAGGCGAGACATACAAGCCTAGGGCCGTATTACAGCACAAATAAAATATATATATATATATATATATATATATATATATATATATATATATATATATATATATATATATATATATATATATATACCGTATATATATATATATGAACAAATTATACTTATATTTCGAATATTCATATTTAAACAACAACAACACACCACAATGAAAGTCAAACGTAATCTAAAATTTGTTTTAAAAAAAATTATAGGTATAAAGGTATCGATTAAAATAAAATATCGACATAAAAAA
>SEYY01017997.1:0-12608 GCA_009176605.1 Armadillidium nasatum
TTTTAAATATAAATATTCGTGAACGTAATCTTCACAGAGCATTCGGAATAGACCTCTGACATATACAAGTCATACTCATCAACATCAAATATACAAGTATTATATTTTTTTTTTTTTAGTTTTACGTTGTTTAGGCCTATTTCAAGCTACATTTATCTTCATTAAAGGATATCCATATTACAATCTACATATAAATGCAAGGCAGGCCCGATGTGGAGTCCCCAGCCAAGGGGTGAAGCTGTCCCCAGTGGGTTCCCTCTTTTTATGCATATTGATATAGGGAAAACGTCTGACTTATAGGTGAGCCACCTTAGACTTCTATTTATTTCTATTCCATCAAAGCTATAAAAGAAATAAAATATACATAAATGAATTAAATATTGCCTAATTAGAGTGTCCCTTAAATTTTATATAAAAATGTCTGGACGCATACACTCTATTTTTTATCTAAAATGTTGTTCTGTTTAATTTTGGCATTATGGGAGGTAGTCAACCAATGCAGACCTGAGTTGCTAATTCATTATTATATTTATAATCGTCTACCCTCGCATATCTCCTCCACTGAGGAGGACTGGTATAACACGTTTTCCTACACAATATCATCCTTTCTCACTCTAGCCAGAGACTTATCACAATGCTTATTCTTTCACCATTTTATCTCTTTTATATATATATATATATATATATATATATATATATATATATATATATATATATATATATATATATATATATATATATATATATATATATATATATATATATATATATATATATATATATATATATATATATATATATATATATATATATATATCCTTTTTAACCAAATCCTTCAAAGTTCAAATACGGTTCGAGATTAAATGAAATTAAAAGACCATAAAAGGGCAAATCTTTCTTCTCTCTTATCTCCCTACCTAAACCCGCCCATTTTTTTTTTTTTTTTTTCCTTATTTTTTTTTTTATTTTTTATTATTTGTTTTTTCAATTTATTCTTTTAAATTTTTGTATCAATTTTATTGAAATGAAATTAGAATTTATCTAGATCAATTTATGATAGTTGATAAAAACAATTTTATTTCATCCAATTTTAATAATAATATTTTAACAATTTTTTTTTTACTTTTATTATTTAAGATTTTTTGGTTTTGGCTTTCTGGTTTACTTCCTTTTTGACTTGCTATCTTTCTGGCTTCATCTAAACGTGTTTTGATTTATTTCCCTCTGCTTTTTCAGTCCATTTAAGAGACAAGAACTTTATCTAAATAAAATAGGAAAATATTTTTCTTTACTTGGTCAGTAAAACCTCGCCAATGGTCCACAGTTTGTGAAGAGATAAAGAGACGATCATAAAGGTAAGAACTCTTGAAGGAGGAAGAAGGAATATAAGTAAAGGGAATAGTTGTTTTTCAGTGTTTTTCGTGATATTTAGTGATATCAAGTCTTTTACATATATATATATATATATATATATATATATATATATATATATATATATATATATATATATATATATATATATATATATATATATATATATATATATATATATATATATATATATATATATATATATATATATATATATATATATATATATATATATATATATATATATATATATATATATATATATATATATATATATATATGTGATGTGATTCTCTGTTTCAATACAAAAAAAAGACAATTATAAAGCATTCACTTAAAAAAAATAAAAAATTTCAAATGATGAAATTATTTAGAAACACGTAGCTAAAACCTAACAAAAAACTTCGTTAATTTGCATATATATATATATATATATATATATATATATATATATATATATATATATATATATATATATATATATATATATATATATATATATATATATATATATATATATATATATATATATATATATATATATATATATATATATATATATATATATATATATATATATATATATATATATATATATATATATATATATATATATATTATATATATATATATATATATATATATATATATATATATATATATATATATATATATATATATATATATATATATATATATATATATATATATATATATATATATATATATATCGTATAACTATAACTGTTTTGTCTTCTCTCTATTCTTACTATCGAATATTTGCCTAAAAATGACAGTATTAAAAAAGACCAGATAATCATTACAAAACAAAAATATTTTCATTTATAAATGATGTGGTATTTTTTTTTTCTTTTTATAATGAAAAGTGACTTTCAATAAGTGTATTTATTATTTCCGTAATGAGTTGATATTAAGCGATAATGATAATTATGCTTCCAACATTTTTGCTACTCAATTTATTTTCTTATTTTGTAAGAAAGCGCAGCTCTTTACAATTAAAAAATAAGCTAAAACTTCTTTAGTCAAAATATTCTAGTCAATTTGTCTCTCAGTAATTATTTTTTTGATAATAATAATAATGGCAAAAATAATAATAATATTAATGATGATAATAATAATCAATTTATCAAATCAATCCAAACAAAAAGCTTTTGGTATAAGGACAAACTGCTTTTATAAAAATACTTTAATCAATTTGGATTTCAGTAATAATAATTATAATAATAATAATAGTAATAATAAAAATAGCAAAAATAATATTATTATTGATAATTATAATAATAATATCAATAATGAAAATAATAATAGTAATAATATAATAAAAGTTAAAATAAAAGTAATAGTAATAATAATAAAATAATAATTATATATAATAAATAATAATAAAAAATTATTAATAATAATAATAATAAATAATAATAATTATAATAATTATCATAATAATAATAATAATAATAATAATAATAATAATAATAATAATAATAAATAATAAAAATAATAATAATAATAATAATAATAATAATAATAATAATAATAATAATAATAATAATAATAATAATAATAATAATAATAATAATAATAATAATAATAATAATAATAATAATAATAATAATAATAATAATAATAATAATAATAACATTTTCTTTTTCAGAATTAGAGATTTGAACAAACATATTTAAAAAATTTTAATTGAAAAAATGACGAAATTTGATGAACTTCCTACTGAAATTTTATTAAAAATATTTTATGAGCCTTCTGTAACAGTCGAAACCTTAATTTCTTTATCAAATGCATA
The DNA here is from genome assembly GCA_009176605.1 of Armadillidium nasatum. NCBI lineage: Eukaryota > Metazoa > Arthropoda > Malacostraca > Isopoda > Armadillidiidae > Armadillidium > Armadillidium nasatum. The sequence goes on from SEYY01017997.1 coordinate 3,188, forward strand.
TGAGAGATTTTATTATCTTTGTATTGATGAAGAGAAGTTATGGAAATACAAATTTAAACAAAGGTAAGTTTCTTATATTCTTCATATGATAATATTAGCCTCTCGAATTAATAATTTTAACACCGGATATGGGGATTGGACATCATATATATATATATATATATATATATATATTATATATATATATATATATATATATATATATATATATATATATATATATATATATATATATATATATATATATATATATATATATATATATATATATATATATATATATATATATATATATATATATATATATATATATATATATATATATATATATATATATATATATATATATATATATATATATATATATATAGGAACTCACTAACCTTTATCTGTTTTCCCAACTTCTTTTGACCTTGCACAGTTTTAAATGCCGTGTATCTGGTCACGTCGGCCATTAGCGACCAGATTCTGAATGTTCCCAACTCTGGTGGAATTTGGTAGGCCTCTAGCCTTTGCCCAAAATAAAAAAAAATATTTTTTTTTTTTTTTTTTTTTTTTTTTTTTTTAATATAATATATATATATATATATATATATATATATATATATATATATATATATATATATATATATATATATATATATATATATATATATATATATATATATATATATATATTATATATATATATATATATATATATATATATATATATATATATATATATATATATATATATATATATATATATATATATATATATATATATATATATATATATATATATATATATATATATATATATATATATAATATATATATATATATATATATATATATATATATATATATATATATATATATATATATATATATATATATATATATATATATATATATATATATATATATATATATATATAGTATATATATATATATATATATATATATATATATATATATATATATATATATATATATATATATATATATATATAGATAATAATAATAATAATAATAATAGTCACTGATTCTCAAGAACAAAATTTTTTAGTGTTATTATTAGTTTTAGTGTTAATACGTAAATGTATATATTCATAGTGTAATTTTTTTTTTTTGATAATTTTTAGGTTAGTGATTTTATTATTTAGTTTATTGTTTCTATTTATTTTCAGTTCTTGTTATTATTATTTATTTACATGTTCGTATATTTATTTGTTTTGATTATTTATTCAGTTGGTATTACTATTATTTGTTGAGGAGTTGTGTTGATTGTTTGTTGGTGAATATGTGTATATTAACTAGGGTTGTTTGTTGGTATAGGTGTGGATTCCTCGAAGAAGTTATAGTATCTTTGGAATGGGGGACTCCGTAAATCGCATAATTTGTGTGAAGTGATGAGTGGAAGAAATTAAAAGTTATGGTTGGAAGGAGTGGGGGGAACAGTGATGTTGAAAGTCGGAACATTGAACGTAAAAGGGGTGAATAAAGAAGAGAAGAGATAGGAAGTATGGATTGTGATGGAAGAAAGGCGATGAGATGTTTTGGCTTTAACTGAAACGAAATTGAAGGGGTAATTAGAATTATCATTTAGAATGTATAAAAGAATTTATGCAGGAGTGAATGAGAGGGTTTGAGCAAGAGAAGGAATTTCAATTTGTTTGAGAGATAAGTGGTGGAAATATATAAAAGGGAGTGGAATTGTATGGGAGTTAGAATAGTCTGGGTAAGATTGAAGTTAAGAAGGGAGTATTGTTTTTTTATATGTACTTATGCTCGGGTTGTGGGAGATAATGGAAGTGAGAGAGAGGCATTTTGGGAGAGTCTGAGATACTTGTTGTTAGTTTTGATTGTAAGGTTCATGTTTGTCTGTTGGTGACTTGAATGCGAGATCGGGAAATAGAGGTGTGAATAAAACGGTAGGACCATTTGGAGTTGAAGGGATGAATGAAAATATGAACGAAGTGATTGAAGATAGGAAATACATGGTTTAGGAAGAGAGAGATATTCATAAGTTTACGTGGATGAATAGGTTGAACGAAAAGTAGCAGAAGATTTTAAGGAGAGAAGTAAAATGTTATGGAAGGAGGTGAATAGAGTGAGGAGAGGTAAGAAGAGCAGGGGGAGGGTGTGAAAGGAGAATATGGTGAGTTAAAAGAAGGAGAGAAAGATGAGATAGATAGATAGATAGATAGATAGATAGATAGATAGATAGATAGATAGATAGATAGATAGATAGAGAGAGAGAGAGAGAGAGAGAGAGAGAGAGAGAGAGAGAGAGAGAGAGAGAGAGAGAGAGAGAGAGAGAGAGATAGGGAATACTTTAGTGAATTATTGAATGGGAGCAGAATAATTAGAGATGGGATGGTGGTAAGGAATAACGGAGAGGTAGTGACTGGAGATGAGGAGAGAAGTATTAGTAGAGAGGAGATGGAATTAGCGGTAAGGAAGGTGAAAAGGGAAAATCGGCAGGGATAGAAGGTATTTATGGGAAAATGAAAAGGGAGTGAGCTGGAGATTTGGTTAACTGGCTTTTTAGAATGTTTAATGTGTGTTGAAAAGAAGAGAGAGTGCCTCAGGAATGGCAGGATGCTTGTATAGTGCTTATATATAAAGGGAAAGGGATAAAAAGATGTGTTAAACTTATAGGGGAATAAGTCTGTTGAATGTAGAAGAAAAGATTTATGAGAGTGTATTAGTAATAAGAGTGAAACAATTGACAAGTGAGGGGTTGGGAGAGGAACAAGGTGGAATTTGGGAAGGTAGGAGATGTGTAGCCTAAGTGTTTACGCTAAGGATGATTGGTGAAAAATTGCGTGAAAAAGGTGAAGTGGGGTATGCATGCTTTATAGATTTGGAGAAAGTGTATGATAGGGTATGAAGGAGGAAGTTGTTCGAGGTATTGAGAGAGGGATGAGAGGTGGGAGGAAACTTTATTGAAAGAGATCAAAGCCTTTTATAAAAACTGTAAAGCTAGTTTGAGGGTGAAGAGAGAGCTTCTTATTAATTGATTTGAGGTTGAGACAGGTGTGAAAAATCTTTGAGAATATTTAAAACATTGGTCATTAAATGTTGAAGGTGTAGATGATAAGAGTAGGAGAGAAGAGGTTGGGCAAGTTGGAAAAGATAGAAAGTTGCATATTTTAGCTAGTGAAAGTGTGGTACTGATTTATATATATATATATATATATATATATATATATATATATATATATATATATATATATATATATATATATATATATATATATATATATATATATATATATATATATATATATATATATATATATATATATATATACAGATGGCCTTTAGCATTGAAAAATATCGAATTTTGGAAAACAGGAACTTTACAGTTTGAAAATTGGGTGAAAGAAGCCGAAAACTCTGTAAAAATAAGTAATGAATTCGAAGCCTTTCTAAATTCCTTAAGTTTTAAACTCTACAATTACGAAAACATTATTTCTTATATTTTTCCTCCGATTCTTGAATTATTTAACGCTGGAAAGTTTGGAACTTCAATTGTATTAAGTGAAATTCTCTTGATAATTAGGAACGAAAGGTAAATCGCACGTATATATAAATTTATAAATTAAATCATATGTTCTCTTTATTTATCTCCTAAATTCATATATTTTCTTTATGTATCTCCTCATTTTCCTGACAATCTAAACTCAACTCTACAGTAAAGAGCCCTTTCTCTCTTCATGCATATTTTCTGAAATAATTATTTTAGGTGATTTTATTGTTCACTACCACAAATATCTTTCTTTAAATTCCCAAGATAAATCCGATAAACTTTACTTCTCTCTCTCTCTCTGTCTCTCTCTCTCTCTCTCTCTCTCTCTCTCTCTCTCTCTCTCTCTCTATATATATATATATATATATATATATATATATATATATATATATATATATATATATATATATATATATATATATATATATATATATATATATATATATATATATATATATATATATATATATATATATATATATATTATATATATATATATATATATATATATATATATATATATATATATATATATATATATATATATATATATATATATATATATTATAGACTTACCAATGAAACTGATTTAACAAAACGATATTATGCCACAAAAGTTCTCCATGAAGTTAATTATTGTTTAATGTCTCAAAAGTTAAATGAATTTATGAAGCTTCCACCTGAAAGACAAAGTTTAGAAAAAGGATTTTATTATTTAGTGAAAGGGTTATTTCCAGAAGAGTTTCTCCATGTTGAATATGAAGAGGTAGGAAGGATTTTTATTATTTACTTTGAAACATATCTGAGAATTAATAATTTGCATAAAATATAATAATAGAATTATAAATTATTTTAATTATTATTAAATAGAACAATTATATAAAATATAAAATTTATTAATTACTTTTATTCACAGTTTATTTTAGAAGTTTTGTCCTTGTATCTTTTCATTAGGTTTCTTTCAAATTGGACCAACTTGCAAATGAGGTCCAGTCTTACTTAAAAACAAAACATCCGAATCATCCTGCTGTCTCTATTCAATTATTTTCTCCAGATGAGCCTCTGGAAAATTCAAAATGGTCAAATGAAGAATGTTGCGAACTTTTCAATTGCATTAGACATACTATGAATATAAATGTATGTTAATTTAACTTTTAAACATTCGAATTTTTTTTAAATGTTTCTGTTTTGTTTGGGATAGTTCTCTCTACTAAAATATATTTCATACGTGAATGAGATTAAATCTCATGTATTCAACTTTACTCTCAGATCTTTTGATTTTATTTAACTTTCTTTTATAATAATAATAATAATAATAATAATAATAATAATAATAATAATAATAATAATAATAATAATAATAATAATAATAATAATAATAATAATAATATAATAATAATATATAATAATAATAATAATAATAATAATAATAATAATAATAATAATAATAATAATAATAATAATAATAATAAATAATAATAATAATAATAATAATAATAATAATAATATCCAGGATATTTTCGAAGGAAAAGAAGATATTCATAACATTTATTTAAATAAATTAGTAACAAAAATGAGAGACCCATGTTTTTATGCCACAATTATATTCACCGCCGTCAGTCACCGTCTTGGAATTCTCTTAAACCCAGCTTATTTAGCTAAAACGAGTCTCTTAAAATGGAAATTTTCATAGTAAGTCATTCTCAATAAATATTAGTTAATATATATATATATATATATATATATATATATATATATATATATATATATATATATATATATATATATATATATATATATATATATATATATATATATATATATATATATATATATATATATATATATATATATATATATATATATATATATATATATATATATATATATATATATATATATATATATATATATATATATATATATATATATATATATATATATATATATATATATATATATATATATATATATATATATATATATATATATATATATATATATATATATATATATATATATATATATATATATATATATATATATATATATATATATATATATATATATATATATATATATATATATATATATATATATATATATATATATATATATATATATATCTATTATTCCTTTAGTTCTGAAAAAAATGGGGTTTTTCACGCTTTCTACGAGATTGATTGGCAAGTTATATATGAAAGGACACGCATTCTTCCATATGATGAAAGAATTTGTACCATTAATAATCTCTTGTTTTCTTTAGCCATTATTTCATTTTATGCAACAAATGATGAATGTTTTACAGATTTTAAAGTTACTTTACTGTTGCATTCTCTTTTCCAAGATTATTTTGGATTTGTCAATAGGTGAATGTTTTAAAAGTATTTATGCATATTATTAATATTACTATTTTTATTATTTTTATTATTATTATTATTATTATTATTATTATTATTATTATTATTATTATTATTATTATTATTATTATTATTATCATATATATATATCAGTATCGTTATCATTATGGTTATTATTATTATTATTATCATTATTATTATTATTATTATTATTATTATTATTATTATTATTATTATTATTATTATTATTTTATTATTATATACTCTTATTATTATTATTAATAATAATTTTTATTGTAGTTTATTTCTAGATTATATGGTAACTGCATTCTTTTATTAGTGAACTATGCAGATTGTAAGATTTGAAATAAATAAAAAATTCTTCTATTCAATAGAGACGTTCTTGAATTTTGTTTGAATCGTGAAATTCACCTTAAAGCTATCAACGAAACCTGTGAAAAGTTAGTTGAAAAGTGGAGAAGAGAAACAGTAATAAGAGAAAGAATTTCGTTTATACATGATTGGGTACTTCTCCAACTGATCAATCAAGAAAGTGAATCTAAGCCAAATAAACCGAAGAACAGAACGAAAGGAGTTGACTTGAAATTTGCTACAGGAATGATAGTTCGTCACAAAATGGAATCCGTTGTTATTATTGGATGGGATGAGGTATGTATGCCTTTTGTATTAAAATAATACTATTTAAATTAAGAGTCTTTAATTGTTTAAGCTAGATAAAATATTGAATTTGATTCAAATAATTATACTCATATATAAAGAATAGAATTTAAAGGGTTCAGATATTTATAGTTTTAAAGAAATTAATTTAATTTTTACAGAATTTAGATGATATGAAATACGATTTATATAGGGATGCTCAAAAATCCAAAGAAAAACAGCCATTGTACAGAGTTTTATCACCACATGGTTCAATAGAAAATGTAGCACAAGAAAACTTATTGTTAGTAACTAAACCTCATCCAATTGATAACTATAAAGTTGGGAAATATTTCAGAAGTTTTAATGGTACTTATTATCTTCCAAACGAAGAACTTCGTTCAGAATATCCCCGACGATGAAGAAGTTATACCAGAATTAATTAAGAAATTAAAAGTCAAAGAGACATGAAAATTAATAATTTTTACTTAAGTATTTTGAAAACAAATATAAGAAATTAATAATAATAATATAATAATAATAAAAATAATAATAATGTGTAATAAATAATTTTCAAATAAGTGAATAAAACCCTCCAGAAAACCTTTGTATAAGTTACAGTTACTTTTATTTCTCTTTATCACAATTCTTTCACTTTAGGTCTTTGAAAACGGATATTTAATTTGGACGTTCGGACATAAGTCATTTTAAAATTTTAGGTTACGATTAATTACTCATTATTATATGGTCACTGATGTCAAATACCTTTCCATAAATCAGAATAATTTTTTAGTACTTTATTTAAAAAGTCTAATACTATATTATTCACTGATTCTTAAGGGCAGGATCTAATTCAAATTTTTTTTTTTTTTTAAATTCTTGCCCAGTTTTGGTCAAATTTGCAGGGTGCATGTATTTCATATATTATATATATATATATATATATATATATATATATATATATATATATATATATATATATATATATACTATATATATATATATATATATATATATATATATATATATATATATAATATATATATATATATATATATATATATATATATATATATATATATATATATATATATATATATATATATATATATATATATATATATATATATATATATATATATATATATATATATATATATATAATATATATATATATATATATATATATATATATATATATATATATATATATATATATATATATATATATATATATATATATATATATATATATGTATATATTATATATTTATATAATATAATATATATTATATTATATTCAATTAATATATATATATATAAATATTTATTAATATATATATATTTTCTAAATTCTAAACTAATTATATATATATTTATATATTATATTATTATATATAATATTTATAATATATTATTATATATATATTATTATTTATAAAATAAAATGTATGACACTAAGTTTTATTATGATTATTATATTATATATATATATATACTATAATATTTTTATATTGATATAAAAATATTACTCGTTATTGCTAATAATAATTTTAATATGATTAATATTTTATTAATTAAAATTATTTATTAGAAATTATTCTATTTTATTTTATAATATTAAATTGGATATATTATGATATTTTATAAAATGTTATTAATTAAGCTTATATTAGATTATTATTTAATTTCAATTTATTATAATTTTATTATTATTGTTTTTATATTTATAAATAATATATATATATAATATTATTATAATTAATCTATTTTTAAATTATCAATTATTTTTATTATTATATAATTATAATTTACATTATAATTTATTATTACTTATTTATTATTATATTTTATTAATTTATTATATTTATATTATTATTAATTATTAATTATTTTATATATTATATGATATTATTATTATTATATATTAGCTCCTGAATAATGTATGACAAATCCTCGATTTTATAATTGTATATGATTTTAATTTTTCCTTAATAATGCCATCAAATTATGGTGTATGCTGCCTCATGATATTAGAACCAAACTAACTAGAACTAAGTTTAAAAGATCTGAAATTTCTTTGTTAAAACAGAATATGCAATTTTTGTATTTTTGGTTTCTTTTAATTTTTTTAACCTGTAAGGCTTATGCTTATTAATGATTTAATAAAATTTAAAGTCTAAATGTCTATTATTATCATAACCATTATTATTATTATTATTTATTATTATTATTATTATTATTATTATTATTATTATTATATTAATTATATTTAATAATTAATTAAAAAAAAAAAAAAAAAAAAATTTAAAAAATTATTATTATTATTATTATATTATTATTATTTTATTTATTATTATTATTATTATTATTATTATTATTATTATTATGTTTTTTTTAATATTAATATACTTGCTAATATTATTATATACTGTTGATTTTTCATCGGTAAAATGACTGACAATCTTCCTACTATGCCACAATTGAATCTCCGGCCAATAACCATGAAGTCGAATACCAATTTAAGCGCCCTAAGGAGTATATGTTGCCAATTAGGCATATATCAATATCGCATCAAACGCATCAAAATCTTGAAACATTTTCATTACGGCACAGAGCTTATCAACCACAAGTTATATTTCCAAATACTTTACATTTTTTGTCTGCATTTTGTGAAGTCAAAAAATGGACAATCGAAGAAACATTTTACAAAAAGAAACGTAGACCTGATATTATTATAAAATTTTATTAATTAATTATTTAAACATTTCACTTTTGTATTAATACTTATAAAACTTATATTTGCTTCTATAAATTCGATAACTGAAAAATGAATAAAGATTAAAGATTAATATTGCTTTTGACTATTTTTATTTCAATT
>SEYY01017998.1:0-27500 GCA_009176605.1 Armadillidium nasatum
TAACAACTCTAAATGGATTGCCCTTATATTCAAGCAAGTGAATATTAATATGAGTTCTCTGACCCATACATTACCTGTATAATCTATACCTGTATGTTGAAAGGGTGTGATTAATTTTAAGTGATGTTTTGGTATGCTAGAATACTTTGGGTACTTAAAAGCAAAAATATTAATTTTTTGCACAAGATACAATGATTAATCACATTTTTTATTACAGATCTTGACTGAGGTATCCAAAACCCTTGAGATCTTATATAATTTAAAGTAGAACTTAAACCCAAGTGCTGTACTCTACTATGGCAATGCATTATAAAAAGCTTTGTAAAATGGTGAAACTTTGACAAAAGGATTGGGTTATGAACATTGTAGTCAAAATATAAACATTTTGATATTCTTCCTTTTGTTCTTAGAATATTATTTTCATCAAGGAATAAATTTAAATTTAATACTAAAACAGGGATTTTATTTGACTTTACTTTAGAACTTAAATATTCAATTTCTGTGGAGAAATGACAAGACTGCATTTGTTTGATCCAATAATGCAAGGACTTGATATTTGGATTACACTGAGTTTTCAAACAAAATGGTTTAAACACATAAAGAGGTGATATTAATTACCTTTTGATAGGATGAGTATTTGGTAATATCAAAAATAGGAATAGGTTGTTCATTAACAGTAGTATTAACATTTACAATAGTTAAATGTTTAATATCAGGTGATACACTTAAAAGTGGATACTGAGGCCATTTACTAAGGTCATTGGTAAGAAATTCTGGACCATGTAACCAAGTATCCATTACTTCACTAAATTTTTTATAATTAATACCACGGCTGACCAGATCTGCTAAATTAAATTTAGTATTCACATATGAATAATGAAAACTTTATTTCATATGTTTCTCTTAAATGATTAATCAATAAGTTAAAATCTTTCAGCCTGTTTTTAATATATTTGGATTTCAATTTTGTTTCCTTGGTTAACATCCAATTTAAAACTACTTGAGAATCCACACACAAATTTACAAATTTAAAATGAATATTACTATAAGCACTCAATATGGCATCTAAACATTTGAGAGCCAACAGAACTCCCATAAATTCTAAGGTTGGAATACTGTACTGTCTTTTAGTATTTACAGGTGCCACTTTAGCTTTTGAGTATAACAAATGACCTTCACTATTATCATTGCAGGAATAAGCAGTAAAACCATAAGCTGATTTACTACTATCACTAAATAAGTGCATAGCGTAAGAACTGTTTTCATTAAGTACTTGTCTTGGAAATTCTATTTCATGCAATCTTCTTAAATCACTCTCTAATTTCTGCCACTCATTGATCACTTGCTGAAGGTAGCACATCATCCCATCCAAATTTTTGCTCCCATATAGATTTTATTAATAATTTACCTCTAATGGTAACAGGAAGAGCCAATCCTAATGGATCAAACTGTCTGGAAGTCTCAGATAAGATAAGGCGCTTTGAGTTTGCAGAAGAATCAAAATCTACCTTTGCTAATGAAATAGTATCGTTAACTGTATTAAATCTATATCCTAAAATTTTTTCTAAGCTATTACTATGTTCCACTTAGTCTATCATCCTGCTGCATGACATTTCTGAGTTCTGAACTGTTTGAATTCCATGACCTCAAAATAAATCCCCCCATAGCCATTCTATCATATGTCAATTTATACAAAGATGTTAACTCACAGACATCATTACCAGTAAAGATCAAATTATCACAATAAAAATTAGAGCTTAAGAATTTGAGTACATTTATCATTAGGAAATTTTGCTGCATGATGTGCCATCACATAATGAAGGATAAAGGGTGAGGTGGTATATCCAAAGACTATAGTTTTATACCTATATGTGACAAGTTGACCATCTTTTTCCCATAGTAAGCAAAATTTGTTTTTATCAAACTCATCCCTCAATCATCAGAAAAGCTTGTTTCACATCACTCAGTACTACATAGTTGTTAGTCCTAAAGATAAATAAAAGTTTTAAAAGTGAAGTCATCAAATCTAAACCAGTATATGAAGCTTCATTAAGAGATGGGGATAATTTATTCACTTTTAAAGAACAGTTCAGTACAGGACGAATTTTTGTTGTTACCTGTGGATCACTTCTGATCACAGGGCGGTGAGGAACATATACATAATCATTTATTTGGTGAGGTTTTACAGAGATTTGCTCTAAAATATCCTCATGTAATTGTTTTTGAAAGACATCATCATATGCTTTCATTAGGTTATTATTTTTAAGATAGGTAGTTACTCTATTTAAAACAGCAAGAGCTATTTTAAAGTTAGAGGGCACTAAATTAATTTTATCTTCTATCCATGGTAATTTAACATAGTATTTACCATCTTTAAATTCAATATTTTCTTTAAATTTCTTTACCATATTAGGAATCAACTTGTGATTCAACTTCTTTTGTAAAAAAATAAAAATCAACTTCTTCAACCTTTTCATTTCAATAGTTTAAACTTTTAAAGTTTATCACAAGAATTTTCCATGGGTGTTTTCAGTACAAAATCAAGAACAAAACCGAATTAAAATACATTTATGTTACGCTATTAATTACGGATGCGCGTGCACGACTAATATAAATGTTTATAGATTAGATAACTTGATCTGTATTTAAAAATGTTTAATATTTAAAAAAAAATATTTTAGCAATATTAGTATTAAAAATATTAATGTTTAACACAATATTTATATATATAATATATATATATATATATATATATATATATATATATATAATTATATATAATATATATATATATATATATATTTTTTTTTTCAGAAATTTACATTAATTAACCTATTATATTAAAATTTAAATAAAAATACAGTGTTTATAACATGGATTCTCGGCAAAATGCAATTGAGGAACATTTGTGTGACCCTTTCAAGATGCATAAAACTAATGTTTGAAAAGGTCTCAGGAAAATTACCATGGAATTTGCTGAAAAATTCCCTAAATCAGGAATCATCTGTGGTCAAAGAATTTGTGTTATGTGTTGAAAGAAAATAACAAATGCATCACATAATAGTTCATCAGATAATGCATCTGCTTTCCCAATCACATTCAAATCTAGAGGAAGAGTTCGTATTTATTTATAATAATAACTGTCAGAAATTTATAGTGTATCCAGGTCAGTTTCTGGAGACAAATCTTCTCTATATTTGAAATATTGGGTCTCGAAGATAGATGCATTATCTGATGAACTACTATGTGATGCATTTGTCATTTTCTTTCAACACTTAATTCTTTCACCACAAATGTTTCCTGGTTTAGGGAATTTTTCAGCAAATTTCATGATAATTCTCCCAAGACCTTTTTTAACAATAGTTTTATGTTCTTGAAAGTGTCCCAATAGATGTTATTCAATCGCAATTTTGTTGAAGAGTCCATGTATAAACTGAATTTATTTAAAGTTAATATACAATTGATAATAATGGAAACTTTGAAAAAAAAATATATATATTATATATATTAGATATAATATATATAATATATATATATATATATATATATATATATAATATATATATATATATATATATAAAAAACATGTTTTTTAAAAAAAACAAAAACAGGTTTTTTTTTTTTTTTTAACATGCTTCTTTTGTTTATTTGGTATTTTTAAGTGAAATGTGATATTTTATAGTTCATTTCTTATATATTATTTACACATTTATATTAATATTTCATAATTTTGCATCAAATATTTATATTATGCATTTATAAAAATTCAATTTTAATTGATGAGCCAATCTTGAACCTTTCCTAAAAAAATTACAAATTAAGGATGTAATGATGCCAAGGATAAATACTTCATTTTAAGGCTTTATCTTCTAAAAATCATACCTGTTATAATACAATTATAGATCAATAAATATAAAAACATAACTAAGTACAATATAACTTTAACCTATTTACATACCTGAGTCGTACGGAAGTTACGGAATTGACCAGTTTAGAAAAAGCACAAGTAAATACAGATCTTAATTAGTTGTTGAAAATTATATCAATCAATTTATATATATTAAGAAAATGAGCTTTAATTAAGACGATCAACAAGTTTCTTAATTCTAGTAGAACGACGAAGAGAAGAATCAGGAAGACGTTCAACGTCCATCAGGTTTTAATCATTCTGAGGAAGCTCTGAATCCCACCTAGGGGATCTCATCAGAACAGCATCTGCATCTTCTCAGTGAAAGCAGGAGCAGAGTCTCCACATGGAGCCATATCTATGACAGAATGGTATCTTCTCTTCCATTTGGAAACGTATATGAACGTAATGATATTTACATCAATGAGCTGTACTTCTTCCACCCAAGGATCAAGTTTCTGGACTAGTAAGCCAAGTAGATATGCTTAATCCACAAGAAGAACGTCGAGGATAAGTAAACAAACGTTCATGTGGAGTAGCATTTGTTGAAGTGCAAAATAAAGTCCTGATGGAATGTAAGACATCGGGCAGGACAGTCTCCATATGTTGTAGGCAGTTTACGAGATTTGAGTGCAACATGTTTTTCACACATCCCAACATATCTTTCACATTGAGCGTTGCCGTAGGTGTATGGGGTTGAGCGTGAAAGGGGAGAGGTTGAGGAGAGTGTTGAGCTCATAGTAAGCTCATCCTTCGTCGACCCTATATTTATATATTATATTATATATTGATAGTGTGGTTTATTTATTTATATAATTATTTTTGTTTGTTAGTCTATTTATTGAAGTCTATGATCAAAATACTCATTTATTTTATTTCCAGCTTATTAACATATTGTATTCTTATGTTAAATGTTTATTCTTAATAAGTTTGTACCTAGTAATTAGCTGTGGCCAGCTATAAACGCCAGTAATAAATATTCTTTAATTGAAGGAAAAACTTTATATTGTAAACTGAATTGTAAGCCATATCAAAGAAAGGTAACGTTAGTAATTTAAATGAAGTATTGAAATAATTTTGAAAAATAGAATTGTTGTAGTCATATAATCATGTGAGTTACAAATATTATTAATGTTAATTATTTGTTTTAGATAATACACCATTATCTCACTCATCTCTGAAAAACAGAAAAACCGAGCCTTAGAAAAAGTCATCTTTTCTAAGGTAAAAATATTTAGAAAAGTGTTAAAATAATATAATGAATATATGAAATTGAAAAGTACATAAAAAGTTGTAGTAAGTACTTAACTAAAGAAGTGTATTTTAAAGTTTCGGTTGTGGATTCAATCTTAGGATAAATTCTAATTCATTGTCTTCTGACGCAATTAAAACTTAATTTTATTTGGAAGGACTGGAGAAGTTAGAAGTGTTAAAACCAATGGATACAGAAAGAATCATTAAAAAGAAAACATTGTTAAACATATTTGATTGTGTACTCATAACTAACGTACTAATATAAAAAAGATAAACAGTATATACAAGGTGGTGCGGTTTTATAAGTTATTACTAACTAATTTCTCCTTTTTTCCTCCGTCCCTTGTTTCCTTTTCGATCCATGAAAATGTTAAATTGAAGTCCCAGATATGGGATGTGACTGAGTGTGGAAGGTATTCTTTTTTGGGGTACGTGTAATTGATGAACAAGTTTTTAACATCTTGGTATTTAACAGATGTAATATCACCTAAAATTTGTAATTTATATGAATATGAATATTTCTAGAATTAATTTTTTATTTATTATACTTTTAATAATAAAAGTTATTTTTTTTATAATTAAAGTTGTTTTTTTTTTTCTCAAACTCTGTTATCTTGAATAATGATATTGTTTATGGTTATTTGTAAATTTTTGTATCATATTATCAATCTTATCATACTTATACTTGAATTTTGTAATAAAATTTAAAACAAAAACTATTGATTTTTTCCCATAAGAATAGAACGGTTATGTTTTAATGTGTGTGTAAACAGATTGACGGATCCATTCACTCGTAAGAGGTTCTTCATTTGTTGGTCTCTCTTAATCACAGATCACATTGGAACTGATAGGGAAGTGGCTTGTGTGAATAGTCATAAATCATTTTCGGGATTTCACATAGTCAATTTTCTATACTTGTGTATATAAATAAAGAGAGTAAAAGTTGGGCTCTTTGGAAGGGTGCCAATAGGAGTTCCACACATAGAATTTACACTTGTCCTATACACTCTTCTGATTCTCCAACATGACTTGTGTGAAGCACTCTCCCCTACATCATAGACAAAATTCCATGTCGTAAGAGAAATTGTTTAACAGCAGAAGACATAAAAGCGGTTCCACGATCTGAATGAATATATGAAGGAGTTCCGAATATAGAAAACAACGTGGTTAAGCAACTTATAACAGTATTAGACGATATATCGGAGCAAGGAAAAGCAAATGGAAATCTGGAATATTCATCGACCACTACTAAAAGAAACTTATTAGCTGTAGAAGACGGTAATGGCCCTTTGAAATCCATACTGAGACGATCAAACGGTTTAATGGCTTGAATTAATACACTCTGAGTAGGTCTAAAGAATCTAGGCTTGAACTCTACAACAAATGGCACAAGAAGATACCACGCTTTTTACATCGTCCATTGAAAAAGGAAGATTCTTTGTTCGAATATAATGATAAAAACGTGCAACACCCGGATGACAAAGATCACTATGAAGCTTTACAAGATCAATTTTTGTCGATGAGGCACAGACAATCCTAGATAAGGCGTCAGCAGCAGCATTTCTATTTCCAAGCCTATAAGTAATTTCGAAAGAAAAGGGCCTTAATTCTGTTCTCCATCTCAGGATCTTATCATTCTTAATTTTGCTATTATGTTTTACATCAAACATAAAAGAAACACTTTTGATCAGTCACTAAAGAAAAGTGTCACCCAGAGAGAAAAAGATACCTTCTTTTAACGGCCTCAACAATGGCATAGGCCTCCTTCTCAACGGAACAATGCTTTCTCTCAGCAGAATTGAGAGTTCTTGAAAAGAAAGCGACTGGTCTACCCTCCTGGCTCAATGTGGCACCAATGGCAGCTTCAGAGGCATCAGTTTCCAAAGTAAACACAAGTTTATCGTCAATCCTCATTTTCACAGCTTTCATAATATCTTCTTTTATAGAAGAGAAGGATTCCTGGGCGATCTCATTTAAAGGAAATGTAGAATCAATCAAAGGTCGTATTTTTTCTGAAAATTTCGGTATCCACTTAGAATAATAAGCGAAAAGTCCTATTAAACGAGACAACTCTTTCTTGTCTCGAGGTAGAGGCATTTCTTGAAGAGACGTAAGTCGATCAGGATCTGGACGCAATTCTTTATGTCGCACTTCATATCCAAGCAGACGAATTGAAGTAGAGAAAAATACACACTTATCTTTGTTTAACGTCATTCTATAACGCTCGGCAGCCTTCATGAAGTTTCTGAGATTCTCATCATGCTCCTCTTTAGTTAAACCACAGATAGTGACGTCATCCAAGTACGCGAAAGTTCCTTTTAGATTATTCTGAGATATGAAATCGTCCATGATTCTCTGAAAACATGCTACCCCGTTGGTAAGTCCAAAACTCAATCTTTTGAACTGATAAAGTTTCCCGCTGGCCTCGAAAGCAGTAAACTTTCTCTCTTCTTCCAAAAGAGGAACCAAATGGTAAGCACTTCTCAAGTCTATGGTACTGAAAAACCTGTAACTAGCAATTTTATTGACCAAATCATCAAGGTGAGGCAGAGGGTATGCATCTAAATAAGTGAACCTATTAATAGTCTGAGAATAATCAACCACCATGCGAGTTTTCACATGCTGATGTACAACAACTACTTGAGCTCTCCAGTGTGAAACGCTGAGTTCAATAATATCTTCGGAAAGTAATCGAGTGACTTCGGATAGAATAAAATTTTGATCCTCAGATGAAAACTTTCTAGGTGGAATCAGTAATTGAAAGAGAAGCAAGTGCACAAACTCTAAACAAGGTTTAGATCCGCCATATTTAAGTTCGACACTAGAATGTTCTTGAAGGAAAGGTATTCCCAAAACTATATCAGAGCACAGCTCAGGCATCACAAGTAATTTTATTTTAGAATAAATCTGTCTATTCACCATCAACTCAAGAGCAGAATTTAGAAATTGTAAAGAGATGGCCCGAAGAAGCCATTGAAATCATGCCATTGTAAGGGTAGGTTACAAAATTAAATCTACTAACAACATCAGCTGAGACAAAATTTTTGGAACTTCCAGAATCAATCAGAGCATTAAACTCTATTCTGTTAAGAGAGACAGCAATCATGGATTGTCTTAAAAAGTTAGAGACACAAGCAAGTATAGTAGATGTGAACTTGGTAGAGGCGCTCATCAAATAATCTTTTGATCTACACACTCTGCCCGTTTTTCTTACATTTTCAGCAAATAGCATCTCGAGCAGGACATTTTACTCTAGGATGTCGGAAATCACCTCAGAAATAGCATAGTTCATTCTTCTTCCTCACAGCAGCAAAAAAGGGATCAAAAGAGGAGTCAGATTCCACAGAACAACCCTCAAGTTTCTCAGGTTCATGAGACTCAGCAGAAGCGACAGATATATTAGTTTTAAGTATATCATAAGAGAGAGAGTCCTTCAAAGCTACTTCCAAAGCTTGTGCCTGATTAATTAACTTAGATTTAAAGTTTTATTTTCTAGTAATCTAGTATGAATATTTTGAGAACACAAACCAGAAATAAAAGCATCTTGCACATACTCATCTCTATAAGCTTCAGCCGAGACCAAACAAAAATTACAGTCCACACTCAACTTGTAAAGCGATCGAAAATACTCATCTACAGTTTCTCCAGACTCCTGTTTATGTGTAGATAGACGATGATGAACCACTACTTCGTTAATAGGTTGAATGAAGGCATCTTTGAATTTTTAATGCATCTGTAAAAGTAGTGCAGTCAGAAATAAGCTCAAAATTTTCCGGAGATAAAGAATTAGCCAGTAGTCCAAGATACGAGTCCTCACCACCTTCGATAGTGTTTTTGAAACAGGTAAAAACACAAAGCCAGTGCGTGCTTAAATATCCTAGAGGCATCAGGAGCTGTAGGTAAAGTTTCCAGTCTGTCAGGACGAAGTCCTCGCTCCATTTTCTTTTAGAAGAATAAATTGTAATGATGCCAAGAATAAATACTTCATTTATAAGGCTTTATTCTTCTAAAAATCACCCCTGTTATAATAAAATATATACATTATAAATATAATAAACATAACTAAGCACAATAATAAATTTAACCTATTTACATACCTGAGTCAAATTCAACAGAAGTTAGGAATTGACTCAGCCTAGAAAAAACACAAGTAAATACAGATCTTAATTTAGTTGGTCAAATATATATAATATATATATATATAATATATATATATATATATATATATATATATATATATATATATATTATATATATTGTTAATCAATTAGATAATATTTATATTATTTTCACAATGTATTGAGTTGGCTGTGGATCGTCCACCTTCTTTCAAACGATTTCGTAAGGACGATGTTGGCGATGTGAAGGCTTCTAACGTAAACGATTCAAGGTTAACCTTCTAAGCCTTAGAATTCAAGACAAGATTGGAATAATCAGCGAGAATATGGCAACACGAAGGGATAAAGAAACCGCAAGAAAAAATTTCTTTATTGAGGTAAAGAATTTGTACAGGAAAAAAGAATGAAAAATGGTTTATCGAAATCAGGAAAGGAATTGATAACTGAATGGAACAGACTATGCAACGACAATGAAGGGCGATGATTTGATTGGGGAACGTTATAAACGAAATCCTTGCAGACTGTTTACTGTACAAGAAACGATCTATCCGTACGATGACTCACGAAAACGTTATGTATTAGTTTCCAGGTTGGAACTGTAATAAAAAAAACTCATTTACGTATTTATTTTACAAAGTAGAAAAAAATAAAGACACATTAAGGGACTTACAGATGGGCTTTTAATGATGGGCTCCAATCCAAGGTAAGTCTTTTTATTTTATTATATTGATATATATTCAATATAATACTGAAAAATTTTATAATCTATTTTGGTCAAATGTTCTGTTGATGGTGTATATATTAGGATTATTACCAATACTTTGTGTTAATTTCTAAGTTATAAAGTAAAGTTAACCTGTAGAATACAAAATAAATAGGTTAGAAACCAAAAATCAAAAACAAAATGGAACAACACTTAGCCTTTCTGCCCATATGTTTTATTTTTGAAGGAAGGTACGCATCGTTTTCCACAGCGTCTCTTCACATCGTGACCTCACCTCTGGAAAATTAACAGGAAATAGTATATGTGATCATATACTTACAATATATATATATATATATATATATATATATATATATATATATATATATATATATATATATATATATATATATATATATATATACTTAATATAATTTGCAACCAACTAAATTAAGATCTGTATTTACTTGTGCTTTTTCTAAACTGAGTCAATTCCGTAACTTCTGTTGAATTTGACTCAGGTATGTAAATAGGTTAAATTTATTATTGTGCTGTAGTTATGTTTATTATATTTATTGATCTATATATTATTATTATAACAGGGTGTGATTTTTAGAAGAATAAAGCCTTATAAACGAAGTATTTATTTTTGGCATCATTACAATTTATTCTTCTAAAAGAAAATGGAGCGAGGTCTTCGTCCTGACAGATTGGAAACTTTACCTACAGCTCCTGATGCCCCTAGGATATTTAAGCACTGGCTTTTCGTTTTTACTCGTTTCAAAAACGCTATCGAAGGTGGTGAGGACTCGTATCTTGGACTGCTGGCTAATTCTTTATCTCCGGAAAATTTCGAGTTTATTTCTGACTGCACTACTTTTACAGATGCATTAAAAATTCTCAAAGATGCCTTCATTCAACCTATTAAACGAAGTAGTGGTTCATCATCGTCTATCTACACATAAACAGGAGTCTGGAGAAACTGTAGACGAGTATTTACGATCGCTTTACAAGTTGAGTGTGGACTGTAATTTTCGTTCGGTCTCGGCTGAAGCTTATAGAGATGAGTATGTGCGAGATGCTTTTATTTCTGGTTTATGTTCTCAAAATATTCGTACTAGATTACTAGAAAATAAAACTTTAAATCTAGCTGAAGCCATTAATCAGGCACGAGCTTTGGAAGTAGCTTTGAAGGACTCTCTCTCTTACGATATACTTAAGACTAATATATCTGTCGCTTCTGCTGAGTCTCATGAACCTGAGAAACTTGCGGGTTGTTCTGTGGAATCTGACTCCTCTTTTGATCCCATTTCTGCTGCTGTGAGGAAGAAGAACGAACTATGTTATTTCTGCGGTGATTTCCGACATCCTAGAGGTAAAATGTCCTGCTCGAGATGCTATCTGCCGAAAGTGTAAGAAAAACGGGCATTTTGCCAAAGTGTGTAGATCAAAAGATTACGTGGTGAGCGCCTCTACTAAGTTCCAATCTACTATACTTGCTTGTGTCTCTAACTCTTTAAGACAATCCATGATTGCTGTCTCTCTTAACGGTATAGAGTTTAATGCTCTGATTGATTCTGGAAGTTCCGAAAATTTCGTCTCAGCTGACGTTGTTAGTAGATTTAATTTTGCAACCTACCCTTACAATGGCATGATTTCAATGGCTTCTTCGGGCCATCTCTTTACAATTTCTAAATTCTGCTCTTGTGAGTTGATGGTGAATAGACAGATTTATTCTAAAATAAAATTACTTGTGATGCCTGAGCTGTGCTCTGATATAGTTTTGGGAATACCTTTCCTTCAAGAACATTCTAGTGTCGAACTTAAATATGGCGGATCTAAACCTTGTTTAGAGATCTGTGCACTTGCTTCTCTTTCGATTACTCCACCTAGACTTTTCTCTAATTTATCTCCTGATTGCCGACCTGTAATGACGAAATCTAGAAAGTTTTCATCTGAGGATCAAAATTTTATTCTATCCGAAGTCACTCGATTACTTTCCGAAGATATTATTGAACCCAGCGTTTCACCCTGGAGAGCTCAAGTAGTTGTTGTACATCAGCATGCGAAAACTCGTATGGTGGTTGATTATTCACAGACTATTAATAGGTTTACTTATTTAGATGCATACCCTCTGCCTCACCTTGATGATTTGGTCAATAAAATTGCTAGTTACAGGTTTTTCAGTACCATAGACTTGAGAAGTGCTTACCATTTGGTTCCTCTTTTGGAAGAAGAGAGAAAGTTTACTGCTTTCGAGGTCAGCGGAAAACTTTATCTGTTTAAAAGATTGAGTTTGGACTTACCAACGGGGTTGCATGTTTTCAGAGAATCATGGACAATTTCATTTCACAGAGTAATCTAAAAGGAACTTTCGCGTATTTAGATGACGTCACTATCTGTGGTTTAACTAAAGAGGAGCATGATGAGAATCTCTGGAAATTCATGAAGGCTACCAAGCGTTATAGAATGACTTTAAACAAAGATAAGTGTGTATTTTTCTCTACTTCAATTCGTCTGCTTGGATATGAACTGCAACATAAAGAATTGCTTCCTGATCTTGATTGACTTTCGTCTCTTCAAGACATGCCTCTACCTCAAGACAAGAAAGAGTTATATCATTTAATAGGACTTTTCGCATATTATTCTAAGTGGATACCAAAATTTTCAGAAAAAATATGACCTTTGATTGATTCTACATTTCCTTTAAATGAGATTGCCCAGGAATTCTTCTCTTCTATAAAAGAAGATGTTACGAAAGCTGTGAAAATGAGGACTGATGATAAACTTGTGTTTACTTTGGAAACTGATGCTTCTGAAGCTGCCATTGGTGCCACATTGAGCCAGGAGGGTAGACCAGTCGCTCTCTTCTCAAAAACTCAATTCTGCTGAGAGAAAGCATTGTTCCGTTGGGAGGCCTATGCCATTGTTGAGGCCGTTAAAAGAAGGTATCTTTTTCTCTCTGGGTGACACTTTTCTTTAGTGACTGATCAAAAGTGTTTCTTTTATGTTTGATGTAAAACATAAAAGCAAAAATTAAGAATGAAAAGATCCTGAGATGGAGAACAGGAATTAATGCCCTATTCTTTCGAAATTACTTATAGGCCTGGAAATCAAAATGCTGCAGCTGACGCCTTATCTAGGATTGTCTGTGCCTCATCGACAAAAATTGATCTTGTAAAGCTTCATAGTGATCTTTGTCATCCGGGAGTTGCACGTTTTTATCATTATATTCGAACAAAGAATCTTCCTTTTTCGATAGACGATGTAAAAAGCGTGGTATCATTCTTGTGCCATTTGTTGTAGAGTTAAGCCTAGATTCTTTAGACCTACTCTGAGTGTTTAATTCAAGCCATTAAACCGTTTGATCGACTCAGTATGGATTTCAAAGGGCCATTACCATCTTCTACAGCTAATAAGTTTCTTTTAGTAGTGGTTAATGAATATTCCCGATTTCCATTTGCTTTTCCTTGCTCAGATATATCACCTAATACTGTTATAAGTTGCTTAACTACATTGTTTTCTATATTCGTAACTCCTTCATATATTCATTGAGATCGTGGAACTGCTTTTATGTCTTCTGCTGTTAAACAATTTCTCTTACGACATAGAATTTTGTCTAGCCGCTGTAGGGGAGAGTGCTTCACACAATGCGTGATCATGTCGGAGAATCAGAAGAGTGTAGAGGACAGAAGTAAAATTCTATGTGTAGAACCCCTATTGGCACCCTTCCAAAGAGCCCAACTTTTACTCTCTTTATTTATATACACAAGTATAGAAGATTGACTATGTGAAAATCCCGAAAATGATTGATGAATATTCACACAAGCCACTTCCCTATCAGTTCCAATGTGATCTGTGATTAAGAGAGACCAACAAATGAAGAAACCTCTTATGAGTGAATGGATCCGTCAATGCTGTTTGAACACACACACACATTCAACAAACATACACCCATATCTATTTCTTACTGGGGAAAAAGATCAATAAGTCGAGTTTTCGTTTTAAATTTTATTACAAAATTCAAGTATAAGTATGAAAATAAAGATCTTAATAATATGATACAAAAACCTTTTTCAACAAATTAACCATAAACAGGTTATCAATTTCAAGATAAACAGGTTTGAGATAATAAAAAAAAACTTTAATTAATAAAAATGAATAATACTTAATTATTATTCGGGAAACGATAATACCCTTATTCTTAGAATTCAAATGTTTGTGATATTACACTGTTACATTCAAGACTGTAATAAACTTTGTTATCAATACGGTCAACAAGACCTACTCACTCCAGTCCACATCCACAGGTGGAACTTCAATTTAACAATTCATGGACAGAAAAGGGGAAACAAAGGGACAGGAGAAGAAGGAGAAAATGTTAGTAAAGACTACTGAAACTACCTTACTATAATACTGTCTTATCTTTTTATTATGTAGTAACGTAGTTGAGTATATCAAATATGTTTTACAATGTTTTTTCTTTTTAAATGATTCTTTTCTTTGTTCATCCACTTAGGTTTAACAGCTTTGACCTCCGTACTACTTCTCAAAGACACCTTCAATCAAATTAAGTTTTATTGCGTCAGAGAATACACAATGAGATGTAGAATTTATCCTAAGATTGGAATCCACAACCGAAACCTTTAAAAATACACTTCTTTAGTTAATGTACTTACTACACCTTCTTATGTTACTTTTCAATTTCATATGTTTATATATTCATTATATTATTTTATACACTTTTCTAAATATTTTTACCTTAGAAAAGAGGACTTTTTCTAAGGCTCGGTTTTTCGGTTTTTCAGAGATGAGTGAGATAATGGAGTATTATCTAAAACAAATACATTAACATTAATAATTAATATGTATACCTATTACATGATTATATGATTACAGTAATTCTTATCTTCCAAAATTATTTCAATTACTTCATTTAAATTACTAAAACAGTTACCTTTCTTTGATATGGCTTACAATTCAGTTTACAATATAAAGTTTTTCCTTCAATTAGAGAATATTTATTACTGGCCGTTCTTCAATTAGAGAATATTTATTACTGGCCGTTTATAGCTAATTACTTAGTATTATACAAACTTATTAAGAATAAACATTTAACATTAAGAATACAATATGTTAATAAGCTGGAATATAAAATAAATGTAGTATTTTGATCATAAGACTAAATAAATAGACTAAACAAACAAAAAATAATTATATAAATAAATAAACCACACTATCAATATATATATATATATATATATAGGGTGAGGAGGGTGGATGAGCTTACTATGAGCTCAACATTCTTCTCAACCTCTCTCCCTTTCACCGCTCAACCCCATATCACCTTACCGGCAACGCTCAATGTGAAAGATATGTTGGGATTGTGTTGAAAAACATGTTGACACTCAAATCTCGTAAATTGCCTACAACATTATGGGAGACTGTCCTGCCTGATGCCTTACATTCCATCAGGACTTTACTTTGCACTTCAACAAATGCTACTCCACATGAACGTTTGTTTACTTATCCTCGACGTTCTTCTTGTGGATTAAGCATATCTACTTGGCTACTACTCCTGGAAACGTGGAAACGTTGATCCTTGGGTGGAAGAAGTACAGCTCATTGATGTAAATCCTCATTACGCTCATATACGTTTCCCAAATGGAAGAGAAGATACCGTTTCTGTCATAGATATGGCTCCATGTGGAGACTCTGCTCCTGCTTTCACTGAGGATAAAGTACAGAATGCTGTCGATGATATCTCCCTTGGTTGGGATTCAGAGCTTCCTCAGAATGATGCAAACCTGATGGACGTTGAACATCTTCCTGATTCTTCTCTTTGTCGTTCCACTAGAATTATGAAACCTGTTGATCGTCTTAATTATAGCTCATTTTCTTAAGATAGAGTGATGATATAAATTTGCAACCAACTAAATTAAGATCTGTATTTACTTGTGCTTTTTCTAAACTGAGTCAATTCCGTAACTTCTGTTGAATTTGACTCAGGTATGTAAATAGGTTAAATTTATTATTGTGTTCTAGTTATGTTTATTATATTTATTGATCTATATATTGTTATTATAACAGGGTGTGATTTTTAGAAGAATAAAGCCTTATAAATGAAGTATTTATCCTTGGCATCATTACAATCCTTAATTTGTAATTTTTTTAGGAAAGGTTCAAGATTGGCTCATCAATTAAAATTGAATTGTTTTATGAATGCATAATATACGTAAATAATTGATTGCAGAAAGTTATGAAAATATTAATATAAATGGTGTAAATAATATATAAGCAAATGAACTATTAAAATATCACATTTAAACTTAAAAATACCAAATAAACCAAAAGAAGCATGTTAAAAAAAAAAAAAAAAAACCTGGTTTTTGTTTTTTTTAAAAAACATGTTTTTTCCACCCTGTATATATATATATATATAATATATATAATATATATATTATATATATATATATATATATATATATATATATATATATATATATATATATATATATATATATATATATACTTTTGTTTCAGAAGTTTCCATTAATTATCAAATTGTATATTAAAATTTAAATAAATTCAGTTTATGACATGGACTCTTCAACAAAATTGCGATTGAATAACATCTATTGGGACACTTTCAAGAACATAAAACTATTGTTAAAAAAGGTCTTGGGAGAATTATCATGAAATTTGCTGAAAAATTCCCTAAATCAGGAATCATTTGTGGTCAAAGAACTTGGGTTACAAGTTGAAAGAAAATATCAAATGCATCACATGGTTGTTCATCAGATAATGCATCTATCTTCTGAGACCCAATGATGTTCAAATATAGAAGAAGAATTTGTTTCTCCAGAAACTGACCTGGATACACTTAATAAATTTCTGACAGTTATTATTATAAATAAATACGAACTCTTCCTCTAGATTTGAATGTGATTGGGTCTCAGAAGACGCAGATGCATTATCTGATGAACTATTATGTGATGCATTTGTTATTTTCTTTCAACATGTAACACAAATTCTTTGACCACAGATGATTCCTGATTTAGGGAATTTTTCAGCAAATTCCATGGTAATTTTCCTGAGACCTTTTCAAACATTAGTTTTTTGCATCTTGAAAGGGTCACAGTAGATGCTCCTCAATTGCAGTTTTGCCGGAGAATCCATGTTATAAACTGTATTTTATTTAAATTTTAATATACAATAGGTTAATTAATGTAAATTTCTGAAACAAAAGGAGAATATATATATATATATATATATATATATATATATATATATATATATATATATATATATATATATATATATATATATATATATATATATATATATTATTAAATAATTTGAAATATTAAAATTAAATATTTATTAATACTAAAATATTTTTCAAAATTTTAAAATATTAAACAGTAAAAAATTCAATCAAATATTATCTGATTTCAAACTTTCTTCTTTTGTTTGAAGACATTTATATTAGTCGTGCACGCGCATCCGTAATTAATAGCGTAACATAAATGTATTTTAATTCGGTTTTGTTCTTGATTTTGTACTGAAAACACCCATGGAAAATTCTTGTGATTTTAAAAGTTTAAACTATTGAAATGAGGTTGAAGAAGTTTTTTTTTTTTTTGAAGAATCACAAGTTGATTCCTAATATGGTAAAGAAATTTAAAGAAAATATTGAATTTAAAGATGGTAAATACTATGTTAAATTACCATGGATAGAAGATAAAATTAATTTAGTGCCTTCAAACTTTAGAGTAGCACTTGCTGTTTTAAATAAAGTAACTACCTACCTTAAAAATAATAACTTAATGAAATCATATGATGATGTCTTTCAAAAACAATTAAATGAGGATATATTAGAGCAAATTTCTGTAAAACCTCACCAAATAAATGATTATGTATATGTTCCTCACCGCCCTGTGATCAGAAGTGATCCACAGGTAACAACAAAAATTCGTCCTGTACTGAACTGTTCTTTAAAAGTGAATAAATTATCCCCATCTCTTAATGAAGCTTCATATACTGGTTTAGATTTGATGACTTCACTTTTAAAACTTTTATTTATCTTTAGGACTAACAACTATGTAGTACTGAGTGATGTGAAACAGGCTTTTCTAATGATAAGGTTGAGGGATGAGTTTGATAAAAACAAATTTTGCTTACTATGGGAAAAAGATGGTCAACTTGTCACATATAGGTATAAAACTATAGTCTTTGGATATACCACCTCACCCTTTATCCTTCATTATGTGATGGCACATCATGCAGCAAAATTTCCTAATGATAAATGTACTCAAATTTTAAGCTCTAATTTTTATTGTGATAATTTGATCTTTACTGGTAATGATGTCTGTGAGTTAACATCTTTGTATAAATTGACATATGATAGAATGGCTATGGGGGGATTTATTTTGAGGTCATGGAATTCAAACAGTTCAGAACTCAGAAATGTCATGCAGCAGGATGATAGACTAGTGGAACATAGTGATAGCTTAGAAAAATTTTTAGGATATAGATTTAATACAGTTAACGATACTATTTCATTAGCAAAGGTAGATTTTGATTCTTCTGCAAACTCAAAGCGCCTTATCTTATCTGAGACTTCCAGACAGTTTGATCCATTAGGATTGGCTCTTCCTGTTACCATTAGAGGTAAATTATTAATAAGATCTATATGGGAGCAAAAATTTGGATGGGATGATGTGCTACCTTCAGCAGTGATCAATGAGTGGCAGAAATTAGAGAGTGATTTAAGAAGATTGCATGAAATAGAATTTCCTAGGCAAGTACTTAATGAAAACAGTTCTTACGCTATGCACTTATTTAGTGATAGTAGTAAATCAGTTTATGGTTTTACTGCTTATTCCTGCAACGATTAGTAAAGTTCGTTTGCTATACTCAAAAGCTAAAGTGGCACCTGTAAATACTAAAAGACAGTACAGTATTCCAACCTTAGAATTTATGGGAGTTCTGTTGGCTCTCAAATGTTTAGATGCCATATTGAGTGCTTATAGTAATATTCATTTTAAATTTGTAAATTTGTGTGTGGATTCTCAAGTAGTTTTAAATTGGATGTTAACAAAGGAAACAAAATTGAAATCCAAATATATTAAAAACAGGCTGAAAGATTTTAATTTATTGATTAATCATTTAAGAGAAACATATGAAATAAGTTTTCATTATTCATATGTGAATACTAAATTTAATTTAGCAGATCTGGTCAGCCGTGGTATTAATTATAAAAAATTTAGTGAAGTAATGGATACTTGGTTACATGGTCCAGAATTTCTTACCAATGACCTTAGTAAATGGCCTCAGTATCCACTTTTAAGTGTATCACCTGATATTAAACATTTAACTATTGTAAATGTTAATACTACTGTAAATGAACAACCTATTCCTATTTTTGATATTACCAAATTTTCATCCTATCAAAAGGTAATTAATATTACCTCTTATGTGTTTAAACCATTTTGTTTGAAAAACTCAGTGTAATCCAAATATCAAGTCCTTGCATTATTGGATCAAACAAATGCAGTCTTGTCATTTCTCCACAGAAATTGAATATTTAAGTTCTAAAGTAAAGTCAAACAAAATATCCCTGTTTTAGTATTAAATTTAAATTTATTCCTTGATGAAAATAATATTCTAAGAACAAAAGGAAGAATATCAAAATGTTTATATTTTGACTACAATGTCCATAACCCAATCCTTTTGTCAAAGTTTCACCATTTTACAAAACTTTTTATAATGCATTGCCATAGTAGAGTACAGCACTTGGGTTTAAGTTCTACTTTAAATTATATAAGATCTCAAGGGTTTTGGATACCTCAGTCAAGATCTGTAATAAAAAATGTGATTAATCATTGCATCTTGTGCAAAAAAATTAATATTTTTGCTTTTAAGTACCCAAAGTATTCTAGCATACCTAAAACATCACTTAAAATTAATCACACCCTTTCAACATACAGGTATAGATTATACAGGTAATGTATGGGTCAGAGATCCTGTGACAAATACAAGTAATAAAATGTTCATATTAATATTCACCTGCTTGAATATAAGGGCAATCCATTTAGAGTTGTTACCAGATATGTCAGTTACTAATTTTTTATATGCCTTTCAACGTTTTTGTAATTATTACAACATTCCTCACTACTTGTACAGTGACAATGCTAAAACATTTTCCAAAAGTACTGATATTTTAAATAAAGCTTTAACATCAAGTGAATTTAGTGCTGAACTTTCTAAATTTAATATCAAACACATTAAAATTCCTTTGTTTAGTGCTTTCATTGGTGCAATGTGGGAAAGAATGATCAAGGTAGTCAAGAGCTGTATGTATAAAGTTATAGGTCGTTCTAAGTTAACATATTTTGAGCTACTTACAAATCTTTCAAATATTCAGAATGCTATTAATAGCCGACCACTTACATATGTCTCAAACTCTGACAACTTACAACCCATAACACCTAATTCTTTCTTAAAGTTGCATTGTAACACTTCTCTTATACTCAAAGAGGAATATGATGATACTTGGGTTGATAGTCATAGTCAAGCTAGGGTTGAACAAACTTTAGAACAAAATGAAAACATCTTAGAAAATTTCCGAAAACTCTGGTTTGAAAGTTATCTTTTAAGCCTTAGGGAGCATAGCAGAGATCTGTATATCAAATCTCTTGGGAAAATAAAATCAAAGTAGGTGGTTTTTGATAAATTTTTAATTAAATTAGTAGGCCTTATTAGTCTGGGTTTGATATCTAGCGCTGGAGAATTGAACTTAGGTGGGTAAGGTTTTTAACATTAGCATTTAACTATAAAAGAATTTCAACTTAAGGTAAGAATTTAACTAAATTAACATTAACAATATAAAATTCTTACATTATATTTACCATATAACATAACCACCTGTTTATCGTACCTGAACCAATTGTTTCATATCCGCGACGTAATTATATGACAATTCTTAATGTATTTATTTATAAAATAAAAATTTTCCTTACATAATAAATTAATACCTTAATATGATTTTTTTATATTCTAGGATATTACTACATAATATTATACAAATAATTTTCATCTCCTGGCTTTATTTCTTTTAATGACATCATGACACCACATAACTGGCTTTATTTCTTTTAATGACATCATGACACCACATAAGTCTTCTTAGGTATTTATCCCGTTTTCTTCAAACTATAACTTTAAAATTATTTTAAACTAATTCATGTTATATTTTCTATATTCCTTTTCAAGCTGACTTTATAAAATTATTTTTATACTTATTTCAATTTACATTTTTTATATTTTTTTAAAGCAATAACTCGTTGAAATTATTTTCACCCTTTTAAATTATAAATTATTTTGTAACAAATATCTTTTGTAATTTTTAATTTCGACCAAACTCTTTTCTAAAAATTTTTTAGGTGAAGAGTATAAGGATTCATCTATCCCAAGCTCACATAATTACTCTAAAAAATAGCCACACATAAACTAATTCATGTTCATATGAATTCATGCGCAGATGTATATACACACATATCCATGCATATCTGAACTTGCACGTAGACGCATATGCACATGCATACATGCAAACATTCAAAAACCCTCTCGCATAAACATATTAATGTTTACATTAACTCACACGTAGATACATATATACACATGGTCATATATGCACAAGCATACTCACAAATAATCGCACACACGCATACACTCTAGCATACACATATACACATGCATATTCACAAAGAATCACTCTCAACCATACTCACACACATAAGCTCAAGCATGCACATGCACAAAAATACAGTCGTGCACGCACTTATTTCATAATACTTATTCATTATGATGCTTCCCTCTCCTCATCTTAATAAATTAATTCCTTTTTCTGTTAAAGTTATTACATTATATTTATTTGAAGTACTATTTTCATTTGAACTACACCTTCAGCAGAGTAATTTCTAAGTTCCAAATCATCCCTCCCTTCTTCCCTTTAGTTCTTCTATCCTGTTCTCGTGATAGTTTCTACAAGGCATGCGTTCCCAAATTACAGACATCATCAAATTCCAGAACTCTTGCTTTCTTACTCTTCATCCTGGAATCAAGAAAGTCTATTCTACTAAATAATAAAAATTATTTTCTCTGTAGAAAGTGTAATAATCACGTTTTTTCTGACATATGAAAAAAATAGCAACTCCAACTTTATTTCTTACTCATTCTCCTCCCCTTTTATCCTTTAGACAGCAATATTTCCGCCTCACCTTCTGCTAAAACTAAACCCTTTCAGTCAAAACTTTGGGTCTAACCTCACTCTACAGAATCATGGGGCTATTCCACATTCTCCATCTCCATCCAAATCATTTTTGCTCAACACAATATTTTTTTTTAAAGAAGTTACTTCTGCACTCTCAGAGCTTCACATAAACACAAATTCTACACCTTGCGCATTTACACACCCCTACTTTCCCAAGGATTGCCTGAAAATAAATTGTTTGATATCTCCGTGAGAAAATTTTCCCTTGTGGTTTCTCCAACCCCAATTTGACCTATAGAAGCTTTAATAGAAGACAGATATTCATTCTTTAAATTTACCAATACTTATGTTCCTAGAGCTAGTTTTATTTTCATCAATGCAATTTGACTTTATCACCTATCCACTTTTAAGTAAATGACTCGACTCTTCATTATGCTATGAGCAAATTTGAATTGCTATAATAGTGTTTTAGCTAGGTGACTGCTCAACCAAAATAAACCCGAACTAGCTAATGTTTTAAAACAGTGCAACACAGCCGTTTGATGATTGAATGCGCAACAATAAAATACGCATTTCTTTAGTAATAATGCAGAGCACCAAATGAAAGAAACGAAACTAATCATGTGCATTTATTTAGTGATTGAAAACTGAAACAAACCTATTCATAACCCGTACGTTTTTCTTACTTCTTACTTTTGTTTTCCGGAGTTTAGTTGGAAATTACTGTGTATGTAGTCACCTCACATTCACTATCGTAAGATCTATTTTCATGCAGGTAGTAGCTGTTATTGCGAACAGTAAAATACCTTCGTGGACCTTAGCCTTACTCTTTTTATTTCGAGAATCATTTCTCATGGTAGCATTTGGCATATCGGCAATTTCGAAAAAATACGTTCCTAATTCCATATTATTTTTAATCCTACATTTGAATGAAACATATATCAAGAGTATAAGGAAATTTAAGAAAATAATTTTCCCTTTCTGATCTCCACAACTAAAATGTAAAAAGCTGTCTTTGAATTTGGTCACAGATAATGATTTGATACACTTCCAATTTAGCTTTTAACGGCTAAAGTTACACCTGATCGTCACTTTTGAGTACAGTGGTTAAATTAGGAAGGTATTCAAGTCTTGAGCAACAATTTATTATTGGTTTTTAAAGGAAATGAGCGTAACTTTTTCTATGCATATAAAAACTGAAAATATACAAAAGTGGTAAAATTTGCTGTAGTTTTTACTTGAATACTATTATATCATATTATATATATATATATATATATATATATATATATATATATATATATATATATATATATATATATATATATATATATATATATATATATATATATATATATATATATATATATATATATATATATATATATATATATATATATATATATATATATATATATATATATATATATATATATATATATATATTATATATATATATATATATATTATATATTATAATATATGAGAGTAAGTAGCGTGTAGCATAAAACGATACAGATGTAGATTAGAATCACGTTATTATTTAGAGCGCGAGTAGTTATTGGATCTAGCTTGTGGACTTATTATTTAGGGTTAGCATAGATACACATACATATGTACCTTCTCATTTACACATAGATCCACCACGAGCACATGCCGTGGAGAATCGAAGACTAATTCTTGCACTATGCTATAATTTATAGATCACCGGATAATATCTAGAGGGATCTATGACACTCACATGTATACGGTATAGTTTGGTTCATATAACATCATTTATATTAGTGATTTCTTTCCAGAGGAAAGTAACATATATATATATATATATACACTACAAAAATCGTCCTAACGAATCGTAGGGACAAATAGCAGAAATGTCACAACAAATTTATTCAGTTATTTTATTAATATAATTTTTTTTTTAATATATATTTTTAATATTTAATATATAATACTTCTTACACATCTCTTCTCACTTTTAAATTATAATTAAAATATTATAAATATAATTATGACTATGGCCTGTGATGTAAATAATTTAATAATAATAAATCTTAAATATTTAAGTTTTTTTTAAAAACTAGTTTTTAGTCTTATTTATTGTTTGCACTACTCTCATATAAAATAAATAATACGTATTTTTTTGTTTAAAGTACAGTGGTATATTATAATAGCTTAGTTATATTATTAATAATATTATTTTATAAATTTTTCTTCAAATATTGATATGTAATTCCTTATGAATCCACCTGTTATTTCATGTTTCTAGAGTACTGGAGAACCTGGAGCCATTCTAAATGATTCTGATATTCATATCACTTATACGATTGGCGGATACAGCCGCAGCTGTCGTGCGTGCAGGTTATGAGGTGATTGGTCCTATAGAAGTGATACTCTACCACATTCAATAAAATTCTATTATTATATTAGTGATATAACAGGAGAGCTTTTATATATTTGATTATATATTTAGCAGACTCTGCATCACGCTCATAGATAAGTAGATTATAATTTTATACTTTATTGTTACATTATTCTAAATGTTTAATGATAAATTCATGAATCATAAGCCTATGGTTAATCGAATGAATTTACTTTCTATCAAATCGCTATTTTATATATTTATACATATATATTATATATATTATATTTTGGTATTACGTTTAAATGGTACTATAGGTAAGTGTACTCTCATTATTCTTACTAGGTGCAAGATATATATATAGCATCATCTGAGGTGAGCGATATATATTAGACTATATATCTTTAACTATTCATTGTGCACAGCCCAAGAATCTTTCACATAAAATTATGAGTGACATCTATGTTTTCTAATATTAGAGGACTATGTTTTAGAAAAACTATAACAGTTTAAATATAATATTCGTATGTTACCGTTATACTTTAATAATCTATTAATATATAACATGTTTGGGGTATTACCTAAATAATATTGGATATACTTTTATAGTGGATTACCAGTTTAATTCAATTAATAATATAGTTAGTTTATATATGAATATAAGTATGTTACAAGTACTCATATATATGATTATTCTATACTACAGAACCAGGAGTTGCGATGGATACATCATCTAGAGATTATAACGATATTATATATAGGAGATACATGATTGTGAGAAGATACTTGCATATGTTATATTTGTGGTCTATCATTTCCGTTTGTTCTGTTTACTTATATTTATATGTTATAGATGAAATAACTGAGTGATAAGCAACTCCTGAACCTGGTAGCACTTAAATGAAAAGAGCCCATCTCTTCGTACCGCCCTTTTTTTGATCTGATCTAAGTATACACTTCAGTATTATGGCTTCCTAGAACATCCATCCGCCCTACTTAGCTATCTTCAAGCGTGAATCCTCCATGTCTTTACCTTGGATAGTCAATTACCTGCCGAAAGGCATAGTGGATCCGTGCAAAAATCTTATGGAGAAGACATAAGGAAGTACAATGGTCAAAGGTAATGGGGCCCATCTTACTCGTTCTTCTCCTCAAGTGTTTTTGGAGGGAGACGTGCTTCCGAGCTGACTCCTTGTCCTCGTTCAACCTACTCATCTAATGCTTATTACTAATACTTTCCCTCTGTGCTTGAACCGCACATATACAAATGCATAAATCAAAACCCCAGATTTCCGAAAAAAGGTAGCTGCATCGCTCTGGATCTCTTCATATTCAGGCCGCCTCTAATATAAATCAGCTCTTGTAGTTCTATTCTAAAAGTCTTTGAACTCCTTTACTTCGCATCATTCCTTTATCATTTGGAATCTTATTTTCTTCTTTCAGATTATCATTATGGCTTTCGTCGCTCGATGTCTACTCGTGGTGGCGATTGACATATCAAGGGGCTATTTGACGAAAATATGGCGATGGACGAATCCGATTCTCTCTAAAGTTCTTACGCTTCCTTTGGGTTGTCCCTCTGTTCATCTTTTTCTACCATCATAGTTTAACTCTACAAATACTGCTCCTCGAATCTGCAGCTTATGAATGGAGCGACTCTCTTTCTCTATTTAATTTGTGGTGTATGTTTAGGTTCTGTTCATCTGCTTTACTTATTTTACTTAACATCAACGACCATCCTCAGAAATGTTATTTTTGATATGTATCTATATCTAACAACTCTGAGATATCAATCCTTTTATGTCCGACAACTTGCCTAACTCTCCCATAATCTCTACACTCATTTCAAATCTGCTCCCTCTTTATTGTGTATATCTAGTTACTTTCAAATAACTTTTCCCGAGATTTCATTCTTGCCAATCTGGATGGAATTTTCCGGTGGGGCCTCCGCAACCTTGTAGAATTCAACTCTTTAAAAAAATCTCTATAACACATCTCTTATCAATAACACCTCCAAAATATGTACCTAATCTACCTTTTGGAGAGCTCTCACGCGTCTACAAAACACCGTGAGCTTAACAAATATATTTCTTTGAACTGAACATTAAAACAATAAATTATTATCTTGGAAACTTTATGCATATCTACAAATTGGTGCTATATTAATATGGTGGTCTTCATTTAAAGATTCTGGGAGTCGTATTTAGATTGCGAGTGATTTTTATTTTCTTTCTGGAACAGTTACCATATGTCTCATAGTATTATATATAAATTGTGGTTTTATCCGTCCTTAATGTAATTGGAGTACTGGTTTCACTTCATTTTACATTTGGGGTGGTTTCTGGTTCGTATCACTCTTTTAGTTATTAGTGGAGTTGAGTTCTAAGGATAAATAAGATCAAAATTTAAAATTATTCCCCTACTATTATTTTTGAAAACCCATCTATTGCCTCTGCGACGATGATCGTTGGAGGTCTTTATTCTACAGATATACTACATACGGCTAGGATATAACTAAGATTGATACTCTTCTCAGTTCATTACACCATCACCATAGTGCGATCGCCCTCCAATAGCAAAACAAGGAGGCCCCTTAGCTTGCACATTGATTATGGAATTGATGAGCATGGTCAAACATCATTAGCATTGCGCATTGAGTGGAACCTCAATCTTTCCAGCTACCTCTTGTTCTGTGGAACTCACATAACCTTATCGTTGTTTTTATATGTTCTGTGGTCTTACTAGTACTACATCGTTTAAACTCTAGTCTGGCCAACCGAAGGGATCATATCGGCGTAGGTTCGGGACGGGGCTGGTTTTCTTTTAATTTTCACCTCACTCCTTGAGAGGGCTCGGGCCCGTTGAGTGGCGGTAAATAT
>SEYY01017998.1:32500-34012 GCA_009176605.1 Armadillidium nasatum
GTTAACGACAATAGAAGTTGTTGACAATAGTAGTTATAATAGTAGCTAATAATGGTAACAATAGTAAGTTAACGACAACAGAACAATGAAGCTAGTAATAATAATAATAATAATAATAATAATAATAATAATAATAATAATAATAATAATAATATAATAATATAATATAAAATGATAATAATTGTAATTGTAATTTTAAGATATACCATTTCCAGTAGTAATACTAGAAAATAGTTCAGCATCACTGTTAAAGTGTTGCGACGCTAGAATGATAAATAATAATAATAATAATAATTAATAAATAATAGTAAATAATAATAATAATAATATATAATAATAATAATAATAATAATAATAATATAATAATAATAATATATAATAATAATAATAATAATAATAATAATAAAATAAAAAATAATATAATAATATAATATAATATAATAATAGAATAATAATATAACATAAAATAATAATAATAATAATAATATATAATAATAATAATAATAATAATAATAATAAATAATAATAATAATAATAATATAATAATAATAATAATAATAAAATAATAATAATAAAATAATAATAATAATTTTATAATTATATAATAATAAATATAAATAATAATGGAACTACAGAATTGTTATTTGAAAAAGGAGAAAAAATGCCCAAAGTAATAACCACAATGTTACCCATAGGGTATCATTCTGATTACAGCAGTAAGTATGATGTTTATGGAGTTATAGCTTTCGCAAGGAAATTTGAAGTCACATGTGGAAAGGAGGAGCCAATCTTAAAGAAGAAGGAAAAGCGAACAATGTGGATAAGAATTATAGTAGCAGTAAAATAGCGATTATGAGAATAATAGTAATATCAATGGAAATTATAATAACAATAATATAGTAATAATAATAATAAATGACAATAATAAAAATAATAATAATAATAATAATAATAATAGTAATATTAAATATTAATAATAATAATGATAATAATATAATAATATAATAATAATAATAAATGTAATAATAATATAATAATAGTAATAATAATAATAATAATATAATAATATAATAATAATAATATAATAATAATAATAATAATATAATAATAATAATAATAATAATAATAATAATAATAATAAAAATAATAGCGACAATAAGAGTAATTACAAAACAATGAAAATAGTAATGTACAATAACAATAATGGACAATAACAATAATAGTAATAGCAATGATATTTATAACAATAGGGATAATATAAACCATATAATAGTAATAGGACTAGTATTAATAATAATAAGAAGCGAATTTAGAAAGTTAGTATTAGTTAAGATAATATTTTTTAATATTGCGTGTAAAATCTTTCAAAGATTTTTTTTTTTTTCTGTTGGTAGATCGTTAAAAAGTTTTGCAGATTTAAGGTAACCGCTTGTCTTGCTTTTTCTAGTATATAAAACGGGGGATTTATATACAAATTATTTCGCAGATCAATATCTCTACGAATTTGATTGT
>SEYY01017999.1:0-7500 GCA_009176605.1 Armadillidium nasatum
GGAATGAAGAGACCGGCCTACTGGTGTGTCCGAGACTTTGATTCCGAACACGTTTGGGCCGCTTACGAGACTTACAATCTCGTCCTCGTCCTCGCTTTGCCAGTAATAATAATGGCCACGGCCTACACCGCCATCCTCAACGCCGTCTTCAACATGGCTGCCTCTAGGAGGAGGATGACGTCATCATTGTAAGTACAATGCAAAAAATTGTCCTAACGAATCGTTGGGACAAGTGGCTAGAATGTCACAATATATATATATATATATAATATATATAATATACTATATATATTTAATTATATATTATAATATATTATATATATATATTATATAATTTATATATATATATTATTATATATATAGTATATATTTATATGAGAACTATTAAAGTTGCTATACCGACGGGATTCGAACCCTGGTCTCTAGGATCGTAAGCAAGAGTGTTATCCTTGCGCCAAGACGGTACAAAATGAAATCATTCTGAGAGTTTCATGAAATACTATCATTTGTATCGCCTTGGGGAAAAGGATAACACTTTGCTACGATCAAGAGACCAGGGTTCGAATCCCGGCGGTATAAGCAGACTTTAATAGTTGCAATATTGTTTCGAACCACGAGTTTAAAAATTCTAAAGTATATATATATTATAATATATATATATATATATATATATATATATATTATATATATATATATATATGTATATATATATATATATATATAATATATATATATATATATATATATATATATATAATATATATATATTATTATTATTAATTTATATATATATATATATATATATATATATATATATATAATACGGGGAGAAAAATCAGAACCTCAATATTCGCGCAGTACCAAGAACGTTCACTAGAAACTCAAAATTGTCCTAACAAAATGTTGGGACAGTGGAAAATGTCACAAAAAAATTTTTCAGTTATTTAACTAGAAATTATGGTAACGTGACTTTCTTATTTAATATGTTTTTCTATATTGAAAATTTTACTGCAACATTTTTGCCACTTGTCCCATCGATTCGTTAGGACAATTTTTGCAGTGTATGAAGCAAATATAGCAACAGTCGTCGTTCATAAGATTAGGGTATTTATATTTATTTATTTAGGGTATTAGGGTATTAGGATCATTACACGATTTTCATAAGAAAAAAAATGGGTATGAACAAGAGCTGTGCAGCTTGAAACTTTTATTTTCCTTTCTAGGTCCAATCCGGACCGGCTTTAGCTCCACCCAAAACCTTGCGGCTCCGTATAAGTATCTCTATTTTTGAGCACTGGTTCCAAATCCATGAATCTCGTTCTGGTAATTGTAAGTAGTAGTGAAGCGATATCTTAAGCTTTGCGGAATATTGGGAATTGATTTTTCTCTCTTTTGCACCATGATTATATATATATATATTATAATATATTATAATATTATATATATAATATATAAATAATATATATTATATAGTATAAATATAATATGTGTGTGTGTGTGTGTGTGTGTGTGTGTGTTGTGGATGATCTCGATATACTTATGATACAAGCTTCAATATATTTTGACATTTTTAAAACAATTATAATAATAATAATAATAATAATATAATAATAATAATAATATAATGAATAATAATATAATAATATAATAATAATAATAATATAATAATAATAATAATAATATAATAATATTATTATCATTATTATTTATAATATTAAAAGAAGATATTAAAACTAATGAAAACTACATAAAACATTAATAATAAGGTAACTGTATTTTTAAAATGTTAAATGTATATTTTATTATATTATATTATATTAATCTTTAAAAATATTATTATTATTATTATTATTATTAGTATTATTATTATTAGTAGTAGTTGTATTATTATTAGTAGTAGTAGCAGTATAATTATAAACCTTAAACTATCTTCAGAATTTATACTTCTTAGTAATAATAGAAATTTCCAATGGCTTCAGACAGTTTTTCGTTCTTATCTCTATTAAGCTGATGACGCAGCTCCCGGAGGAGGCACTAGGGATTAGGAACCAACCAAGGCTGGAAATTTGACGGGGCTAGGGTCAGTAAGAATGGTCGGGACTGTGGTCAGTAAAAATGGGTTTGTGGGGTTGTGGCCCCGGTCGGTCCAAACTAGGGATTCATAAAGATTGCATAAAGCAATAAAAGAGAAGAGGTAACATAATCTCGTATTAGTAGTCAATTTCTGAGGTGCATAGAAACAACATTGGTAGAGAATTCCATAGAAAAGATTTGGCTGGAAAGAACGACGCGCCTCTAAGAACGAAGTCTGACATCTCTTCACACAACTCTTATGAAGACACCGGTACCCTTTTTTGCTTCAGGGGTGGCGAGGTGGCTGAACAAAAGTTATATGTCTTAACTCTTGTTTGGCAAAATGAACATGTCTTAGTTCTCCATCAAATTTCCTCACTGTCCAGCCTTATAAAATTATAATAATAATAATAATGATAATAATAATAATAATAATAATAATAATAATAATAATAATAATAATAATAATAATAAAATAAATATAAAAATAGTATAATATAATTAAATAATAAATAATATAATAATATAATAATAATAATAATAATAATAATAATAATATAATAATAATAATATTTTTTTTTTTTTTTTTTTTTTTTTTTTTTTATTTTTATTATATTATTATTTATTATTATTATTATTATTATTATTATTATTTTTATTCTATTATTTAATAACTCAAACTTTTCCGTATTGTTGCTTTATATATATATATATATATATATATATATATATATATATATATATATATATATATATATATATATATATATATATATATATATATATATATTATATAATATTATATATATTATATATATATATATATTATATATATATATATATATATATAATATATATATATATATATATATATATATAATGTCTATTATTGGACTCGAACTCTTTAAGATGGTGCGCCTCTTGACCACTATAGCAGACAACATTAATTTCTCTATGAAAATAGTCTGTGAGAGATTAAAATATATATATATATTTATATTATATATATTATATATATATATATATTATATATATATATTATTATATATTATATATATATATATATATATATATATGTTGTGATTGTGTGTGCGGAGACAGAGAGTAAATAGAAGCTTCCATCTCTTAAAGTAATAAAATTCCATTCAATAGCAATAAAAAAAAGCGCGCAACAAATTCCACCGAAAAATAACTCTATTACGAACAAACAAACCAACGAAGTTCGAAGTGAGACAAAGAGACCAACAAAATTGATCCCTATTTCCCAAAACATTTCTTCTATAATCACAAAATATCGAAGAAAAAAGAAAGATGAAAATCAGGTGCGACTTGGTGACCTTGGAATATCTTTAAATCACAGGAGATTAATGACGTCACTCAAGGGGCGTACCTGGAACCTCTGTTTTCCGTTAATGGGACTCTTAAAATTCTATTCGGGGGTTTCTTTCCAAACTGGAGGAGGATTTCGGGGATTTATCTTAGGATTTATGTAATCGTTCGAGTGTTTCAAACTCTTCATGCTAAAAGGTCAACTTCTCTCAAGGACTCGTGTATATATATATATATATATATTATATATATATATATATATATATATATTATATATATATATATATATATATATATATATATATATATATATATATATATATATATATATATATATATATATATATATATATATATATATATATATATATATATATATATATATATATATATATATATATATTATATATATATATATATATATATATATATATATATATATATATATATATATATATATATATATATATATAGGTCAAGACATCAGTTTGAGCTAGCCTACATATTTAAAAAAACTACTTAACCTACGTAGAAAATGATTACATTTTTAGAATCCTTGTCGAATTTCAGTAGGAAAAGTGTAAAATTTTTGCAAATAATAAAAAAAAAAAAAACATGATTGTGTACGATAAGCTATGAACTAATAAACCGAATTCAACTTATGTAACCTGAAGACCGAAAATGGCCACCGTATACAAGCCTAACTGATATACACCCTATATGTTATATATATATATTATTATATATATATATATATATATATCTATATTTATATATATATATATATATATAATTTTATAATTTATAATAAAAAACCGTAAATTTTGATTTATTCTTTTATTACCCCTTATTGAAGCAAACAACGAATATTTGACACTGTTTATTCGTAGATTTATAAACATGAGACGTTAAATTAATGCTATTCTTCACTATTTTTTAGTTTTTTTGTTATTTACTTTTTTAATTGAGCTTTCGTGCTTTGTTTACAAGTCACTTCTTCAGAATGGATAAGTTTTCTTCAGCATTGCTGGAAGTTACGATCGTCTGGCAACACCTGGATGTTGAGGTGCCAACCTTGGTAAATTTCTAAGGGTTTTCTTCAAGCCTATAGATTTATTTAAGTATATATTTGTGGTATTGTCTATTGTAGGTTCTCCTTTTATTAGGTTCATGTTGTTGTATTTTTTTGATGAATGATTCAGTTATTTTTCGTGTATTTGTATTATGTATTGTTTTGATTAGCTGTGTGTCTTTTAGATTGGGTATGTGGTTATGAGTTCTTCGATGATTAGTAAGTGAGGAGTGTATGTTGTCATTTTTTAAATCTATTGATTGTTGATATATTCTTCTTTTTAGGTCAGTTGTTTCGCCTATGTAAATACTATTGCAGTTGTTGCAAGGAATTTTGTAAATTCCTGTGTTGTGGTCTGGTTTATTTATGTGTGGTTTTAGTGTGTGTTTTAAGGTTATTGAATTAGATTTTACAGTATATATTTCTGGAGGTAAACTATTTTTTATTTCGTGAGGGTGAATATTTGGTAAGGGTAATATGTTCGTAGGTTTTAACTTATGAGATTGTGTTTTATAGTATTTATTTATTGCCTTTTTGAGACTTGTTCTTATAATGTTATTTGGGTAATGGAGTTTTTTGAAAATGTTTGTTATATATTCTATTTCGTTTTTTAAGTTTGTGGGTCGCAATTTTGGTGTGCACGTAAATTGGTTGCTAAGCGGCTTTTTTGTAGAATGTTATGGTATGAAAGCCAGTGAATATATGAGGGATTTGCTGTGGGTTTTCTATAAATATTGAAAGATGGGATTGATGTAGACCAAGAGATGAGAATATCTAAAAACGGGATCCCGTTTTTAGATATTCTCATCTCTTGGTCTACATCAATCCCATCTTTCAATATTTATAGAAAACCCACAGCAAATCCCTCATATATTCACTGGCTTTCATACCATAACATTTCTACCAAAAAAGCCGTTCTTAGCAACCAATTTTTACGTGCACACAAAATATGCGACCCCACAAACTTAAAAAACGAAATAGAATATATAACAAACATTTTCAAAAAACT
Source organism: Armadillidium nasatum (assembly GCA_009176605.1). Taxonomy (NCBI): domain Eukaryota; kingdom Metazoa; phylum Arthropoda; class Malacostraca; order Isopoda; family Armadillidiidae; genus Armadillidium; species Armadillidium nasatum. The sequence continues at coordinate 5,484 of SEYY01017999.1, forward strand.
CCATTACCCAAATAACATTATAAGAACAAAGTCTCAAAAAGGCAATAAATAATACTATAAACACAATTTCATAAGTTAAAACCACGAACATATTACCCTTACCAAATATTCACCCTCACGAAATAAAAAATAGTTTACCTCCAGAAATATATACTGTAAAATCTAATTCAATAACCTTAAAACACATACTAAAACCACACATAAATAAACCAGACCACAACACAGGAATTTACAAAATTCCTTGCAACAACTGCAATAGTATTTACATAGGCGAAACAACTGACCTAAAAAGAAGAATATATCAACATTCAATATATTTAAAAAATGACAACATACACTCCTCACTTACTAATCATCGAAGAACTCATAACCACATACCAAATCTAAAAGACACACATCTAATAAAAACAATACATAATACAAATACCAGAAAAATAACTGAATCATTCCTCATAAAAAATACAAATAACATGAACCTAATAAAAGGAGAACCTACAATAGACAATACCATAAATATATAATTAAATAAATCCATAGGCTTGAAAAAAACCCTTAAAAATTTACCAAGGTTGCCACTTCAACATCCCGGTGTTGCCAGACGATCCTAACTTCCAGCAACACCGAAGAAAACTATCCATTCTGAAGAAGTGACTTGTAAACAAAGCACGAAAGCTCAATAAAATAAAAATTTGTGAAGAATAGCATTAAATTAACATCTCACGTTTATAAATTAAGAATAAACAGTGTCAAATATTCGTTGTTTGCTTCAATAAGGGGTAATAAAAGAATATATATATATATATGATATATATTATTATATTAATATTATATTATATATACTATTATATTATTATATATATATATATATTATATATATATATATATATATATATATATTATATATATATATTTTATAATTTTGTTAGTCATTATCGAAATTTTAGTTATTCAAATTTCGGCAAAATTCAAGGAAAAAAAGTGACGTTGCCTGACGTACGATTCTATCGAGAATTAATAAAAGTAAACTTTACTTATACAAACTTTATTATGATAAAAATTTTTTTTTATTTCCCATTTTCCTACCTAAAATTCGAAAAAGATTATAAAAATGTAATCTTTTTTAGATTAAGTAGAATTAGTAGCTTGAAGTGTTGAATATATGTATTATATATATATATATATATATATATATAATATATATATATATATATATATATATATATATATTATGAGGATGACTGTTGGGGGACCTTTGAGCTACTGACTGATTTTCAAATATATATATTAAAGTAAAATAAAAAAGTAGTTGTTTTCAATGTCTCAAAAAATCAATTATATCTGTTCGACTTAATCTTCCACTTATCATCATCTTCAAATTAAAGAACGAATACACACACACACACGCACACACACACGATTTCAAATATTTTTGAGGGTTTATATATGAACTATGGAGTCCTTTATAAAATATTATAAATATATAAGTTAGGACCCAGGGAGGTCTAGAAGTAAAAAAAAGTTTGGAACTCCTGTTTTAAAGGATTGCTTCTCTTGTGAATATATATATTCATTGTCCTTCTGAGCTGCCGACAGAACTTAACACTAATACCGTTCCAGCATCTTGTTCCATATTGAAATGTTCTCAGCCTTTGTATAGATTAAGCGTCACAAATCTTCGGATGACTTCATTGGCTTTCAGTTCTCTTCCTCCAACTGATTTTCTCTAATCTCTGAAACTATTGTACAGTTCCATCTCTATTTATATTACCATTATTACTTTGAACGCTAAACTTAATATTAAATATACTTTAGAGAATAACCGTTAACTGTTGTTAAGTTTCAATATCAAGGAATACTATTAAAGGTATAGGTCATTTATTAGTGGGATTACCTCTCCACACTTCTTCCTTAAATATTTCTGTAATAGTTTACATATTAGGGGGCATACATATATCGGTAGCATTCCTGGGCACATTCCAAATTTATATTATGACTAATATGGCTTTTATTAATTGGT
>SEYY01018000.1:0-11742 GCA_009176605.1 Armadillidium nasatum
AGTTTGTCTTTGTAAGAGAAAAATGATTTAATAGAGAAAGAGTTGATGCCTATGAGATGAGGATTTAGTTGAGGGAAGTGGCGAAGTAGGAGAAGTCGGATATCTTTATTAAGTAAAGGAGATAGAGTGCCAAGATATGGGATTTTAATATAAATATCAAGTTTGGGAACAGTTGGGATGGAAAGTTTAGGGTGGAAGATATTGATATGAAATTGTGAATGGAAGAGTCAATGAATGTGGATGGAAAAAAGTTGAATGAGAAGAATTTTTTGTAAGATGAGTAAGTTCTGTATGAAATAACCACCATGAGGAACTGATGCGGTAAGCACGGTGTAAATAAGAAAGAATAGTGGAGGATTTGACAGTGTAAGAAATGGAACTTAGATAGTTAAAGCCTAGGAGAGAAGAAGAAGGTTTGCGGTAAACTGAAGTTGAAAAACCGGAATGAGTATGAGAAACTAAGACATCCAGAAAGGGAAGGGAATTATTATTCTCATCCTGACGAGTGAATTGTATATTAGGATGTTACTGGTTAAGATAGTCAAAGAAAAGATCAGATTGAGTTTTGGTACGGAAAAGTAGAAAACAATCATCTATATATCGTTTGTAAATTATTGGTCTGAAGGAAACTGGACACTGATTAATCCAGTTACTGTAACTTCGGGGGAACACGAGAAAATATTTGCAAGTGTGAGGCCTAAAAGAGAGCCCATTGTCATGCCGTCGACCTGGTTTTAAATAATTGTTGTTGAAGGAAAATATGGAATTGTTAACTGTAAGAGAGAGGGGTTGTTTGAAGTCGGAAAGAGGTAAATTAAGATTTTGATGAACATTTGATGAAAGAATAATATTGCATGTTTCAGATACCAGGATATTAGTAAATAAATTGTGGATGTCAAAGCTTGTCATGAAACAGTAAGAGTGGTGGATTGATTGCATATAGATCGTAAATGAGAAAGAGTCGGAAAGAGAATATCGATTAGTGGTGAGGAGAGATAAATGTGGTACAAGAAATTTGGAGAGCTTGTAAGAGGGGGTATTAATTGAAGATAGAATTGGTCGGAGAGGGATATTGGGCTTATGGATTTTGGGTTGACCATACATGATTCCAGGGGAGGAGCCAGAGATGTATAGTTGATTGTATAGGTCTGTGAAAATGTTGCGTTTCTTTAAATTACGTAGAAAATTATTGATCTGGTCTTCTAGTTTAATTAAGTGGGGAAGAATGTTATCTGTAACAATGGGACGAAATTTTGATGGATCGGAAAGAATAGAATTCATTTTAGAAATGTATGTTACTTTGTCTAGAACAACGGTACCTTGACCTTTATCGGGGGGACAAATGACAATAGAGGAATCAGATTTAAGTGTTTTGAGAATCGATAAATCTTTTTTAGTAACTAATAATGAAAAAATGTGTTGCGGGTTGAACTTTTTTAAAGTATTTGTGTGCAATAGATTTAATATCACTAATAAAGGAAGAATAATTACCTCTAATAGTATAGCTTTTAAGAATAAGTGGAAGTTTTTCAAACAATAAATAATACTGATAAATATTACATGAAAAGTTAGGAAGTTTAAAATAGAGACCCAGTGAGAGTAGGCGTTTTTCAGCATTGGATAACACTTTTGCACTATGATTGAAAATTACTTGATCCGGGTTGCGCAAAAAGTTGGATATGAGTCCTAAGTTGCAAAGTTTTTTGGAATGTCTAATTTGATACTTGCAATGAGTATTTTAACGTGTTCTGAGAAATTTTACGACATAAGCACATATAATCTAAAACAGAAATACAATTTTTGAGTTGGGATTTAGCAGATTGAAGTTCACTGTTGAGCTTGCGGGACAAACGAGATTTATGACGAAGTTCATTATCTAGGAGCTTGGATGTCCATGATTTGTAAAAAGACGTATGGTGTAAATTATGCCGGTATAATTTAAACTTCATAAATTTAGGCGTATGATTATAAGCCTTACAGGTGCTGAGAAACTGATGATCCAATTCTGCCTTGCGTGATCTTCTAGATAGGTTTTCAATCTTGCGGAATAATTGCAACGTATCAACATTATATCTTGATAAAATTATAGAAGCTAAAGATTTGTTCCTAGGGAACCTTATACGAATTATGAAGCATAATGCTAATAACGTAGGTAGCAACATAATGCATAAAAATTATAAACTTTAATAATCATGATAAATAAAATAGACGTTTCGGATTATTATAAATCCATTTTCAATATTTCCTGCAATAACAGAATCACAAAGAGATTAATAATAAATCACAATATGTATGACAAAAATAAATAAAAATTTAAGATTAAATGATAAAGTAAACGAGCAAAGGTTACAAACACAAGTTATAAATTACAAATAAAAAGGTGAAATGAATGGAATCGGTGTTTTTTTGAATATTAAGTTAGTTGGTTGTAGGCGAGAAAAAAAAAAAAAAAAAAAAAAAAAAATAGGAAGCATAATATATTTGATTTGAAATAAGTTTTAATATATGCATGAGCATATACATGTACATATTGCAGGAGAAAGGTCAATAGATTAGAAGGGGGACGGACGAGGTTGCTGAATTTAGTTGGGGGTTGAGACGTTTAATATAGAGGGATTCCAGAATTTTTCTATCAGAATCAGTAGAGTGAGAGGATAAAATGCTGAAATCAGATGTGCGGAGTGGATGGTTAAGGGACATGGCGTGGTTGCGTATGGGAGAGTGTTCTGGAGTGGAAATGGGAAGATTAGTACGGAATGACATGCCGAGATGCTTGAAGATGCGTAGTTTTAATTGTAGGCCAGTTTGGCCTACGTAGCAGGAGTTGCATCCTGCGCACTGAAAAATATAAACCACGGATGATCTGAGCATCAGGGGGAGTTTGTCTTTGTACGAGAAAAATGATTTAATAGAGAAAGAGTTGATGCCTATGAGATGAGGATTTAGTTGAGGGAAGTGGCGAAGTAGGAGAAGTCGGATATCTTTATTAAGTAAAGGAGATAGAGTGCCAAGATATGGGATTTTAATATAAATATCAAGTTTGGGAACAGTTGGGATGGAAAGTTTAGGGCGGAAGATATTAGATATGAAATTGTGAATGGAAGAGTCAATGAATGTGGATGGAAAAAAGTTGAATGAGAAGAATTTTTTAAGATGAGTAAGTTCTGTATGAAATAACCACCATGAGGAACTGATGCGGTAAGCACGGTGTAAATAAGAAAGAATAGTGGAGGATTTGACAGTGTAAGAAATGGAACTTAGATAGTTAAAGCCTAGGAGAGAAGAAGAAGGTTTGCGGTAAACTGAAGTTGAAAAACCGGAATGAGTATGAGAAACTAAAACATCAAGAAAGGGAAGGGAATTATTAATCTGATCCTGACGAGTGAATTGTATATTAGGATGTTGCTGGTTAAGATAGTCAAAGAAAAGATCAGATTGAGTTTTGGTACGGAAAAGTAAAAAACAATCATCTATGTATCGTTTGTAAATTAATGGTCTGAAGGAGACAGGACATTGATCAATCCAATTATCTTCATGGAAACATAAGAAAATATTTGCAAATGTAGGGCCTAGAGGAGAGCCCATTGGCATGCCGTCGACCTGGTTATAATACTTGTTGTTAAAGGAGAATATGGAATTGTTAACTGTAAGGGAGAGGAGTTGTTTGAAGTCTGGAAGAGGTAAATTAAGATTTTGGTGAATATTTGAAGAAAGAATAATATCGCATGTTTCAGATACCGGAATATTAGTAAATAAATTGTTAACGTCAAAGCTTGTCATGAAACAGTTAGAGTGGTGGATAGATTGTATATAACTGGCAAATGAGAAAGAGTCAGAAAGAGTATATTGATTAGTGGTGAGGGGAGATAAATGTGGTACAAGAAATTTGGAGAGTTTATAAGAGGGGGTATTAATTGAAGATAGAATTGGTCGGAGAGGGATATTGGGCTTATGGATTTTGGGTTGACCATACATGATTCCAGGGGAGGAGCCAGAGATGTATAGCTGATTGTATAAGTCTGTGAAAATGTTGCGTTTTTTTAAATTACGTAGAAAATTATTGATCTGGTCTTCTAGTTTAATTAAGTGGGGAAGAATGTTATCTGTAACAATAGGATGAAATTTTGATGGATCGGAAAGAATAGAATTCATTTTAGAAATGTATGTTGTTTTGTCTAGAACAACGATACCTTGACCTTTATCGGGGGGACAAATGACAATAGAGGAATCAGATTTAAGTGTTTTGAGAATCGATAAATCTTTTTTAGTAACTAATAATGAAAAAATGTGTTGCGGGTTGAACTTTTTAAAGTATTTGTGTGCTATAGATTTAATATCACTAATAAAGGAAGAATAATTACCTCTAATAGTATAGCTTTTAAGAATAAGTGGAAGTTTTTCAAACAATAAATAATACTGATAAATATTACATGAAAAGTTAGGAAGTTTAAAATAGAGACCCAGTGAGAGTAGGCGTTTTTCAGCATTGGATAACACTTTTGCACTATGATTGAAAATTACTTGATCCGGGTTGCGCAAAAAGTTGGATATGAGTCCTAAGTTGCAAAGTTTTTTGGAATGTCTATTTGATACTTGCAATGAGTATTTTAACGTGTTCTGAGAAATTTTACGACATAAGCACATATAATCTAAAACAGAAATACAATTTTTGAGTTGGGATTTAGCAGATTGAAGTTCACTGTTGAGCTTGCGGGACAAACGAGATTTATGACGAAGTTCATTATCTAGGAGCTTGGATGTCCATGATTTGTAAAAAGACGTATGGTGTAAATTATGCCGGTATAATTTAAACTTCATAAATTTAGGCGTATGATTATAAGCCTTACAGGTGCTGAGAAACTGATGATCCAATTCTGCCTTGCGTGATCTTCTAGATAGGTTTTCAATCTTGCGGAATAATTGCAACGTATCAACATTATATCTTGATAAAATTATAGAAGCTAAAGATTTGTTCCTAGGGAACCTTATACGAATTATGAAGCATAATGCTAATAACGTAGGTAGCAACATAATGCATAAAAATTATAAACTTTAATAATCATGATAAATAAAATAGACGTTTCGGATTATTATAAATCCATTTTCAATATTTCCTGCAATAACAGAATCACAAAGAGATTAATAATAAATCACAATATGTATGACAAAAATAAATATAAAATTTAAGATTAAATGATAAAGTAAACGAGCAAAGGTTACAAACACAAGTTATAAATTACAAATAAAAAGGTGAAATGAATGGAATCGGTGTTTTTTTTTTTTTTTTTTTTTTTTTTTTTTTTTTTTTTTTAAAAAAAAAAAAAAAAAAAAAATAGGAAGCATAATATTTTGATTTGAAATAAGTTTTAATATATGCATGAGCATATACATGTACATATTGCAGGAGAACGGTCAATAGATTAGAAGGGGGACGGACGAGGTTGCTGAATTTAGTTGGGGGTTGAGACGTTTAATATAGAGGGATTCCAGAATTTTTCTATCAGAATCAGTAGAGTGAGAGGATAAAATGCTGAAATCAGATGTGCGGAGTGGATGGTTAAGAGACATGGCGTGGTTGCGTATGGGAGAGTGTTCTGGAGTGGAAATGGGAAGATTAGTACGGAATGACATGCCGAGATGCTTGAAGATGCGTAGTTTTAATTGTAGGCCAGTTTGGCCTACGTAGCAGGAGTTGCATCCTGCGCACTGAAAAATATAAACCACGGATGATCTGAGCATCAGGGGGAGTTTGTCTTTGTACGAGAAAAATGATTTAATAGAGAAAGAGTTGATGCCTATGAGATGAGGATTTAGTTGAGGGAAGTGGCGAAGTAGGAGAAGTCGGATATCTTTATTAAGTAAAGGAGATAGAGTGCCAAGATATGGGATTTTAATATAAATATCAAGTTTGGGAACAGTTGGGATGGAAAGTTTAGGGCGGAAGATATTAGATATGAAATTGTGAATGGAAGAGTCAATGAATGTGGATGGAAAAAAGTTGAATGAGAAGAATTTTTTAAGATGAGTAAGTTCTGTATGAAATAACCACCATGAGGAACTGATGCGGTAAGCACGGTGTAAATAAGAAAGAATAGTGGAGGATTTGACAGTGTAAGAAATGGAACTTAGATAGTTAAAGCCTAGGAGAGAAGAAGAAGGTTTGCGGTAAACTGAAGTTGAAAAACCGGAATGAGTATGAGAAACTAAAACATCAAGAAAGGGAAGGGAATTATTAATCTGATCCTGACGAGTGAATTGTATATTAGGATGTTGCTGGTTAAGATAGTCAAAGAAAAGATCAGATTGAGTTTTGGTACGGAAAAGTAAAAAACAATCATCTATGTATCGTTTGTAAACTAATGGTCTGAAGGAGACAGGACATTGATCAATCCAATTATCTTCATGGAAACATAAGAAAATATTTGCAAATGTAGGGCCTAGAGGAGAGCCCATTGGCATGCCGTCGACCTGGTTATAATACTTGTTGTTAAAGGAGAATATGGAATTGTTAACTGTAAGGGAGAGGAGTTGTTTGAAGTCTGGAAGAGGTAAATTAAGATTTTGGTGAATATTTGAAGAAAGAATGATATCGCATGTTTCAGATACCGGAATATTAGTAAATAAATTGTTAACGTCAAAGCTTGTCATGAAACAGTTAGAGTGGTGGATAGATTGTATATAACTGGCAAATGAGAAAGAGTCAGAAAGAGTATATTGATTAGTGGTGAGGGGAGATAAATGTGGTACAAGAAATTTGGAGAGTTTATAAGAGGGGGTATTAATTGAAGATAGAATTGGTCGGAGAGGGATATTGGGCTTATGGATTTTGGGTTGACCATACATGATTCCAGGGGAGGAGCCAGAGATGTATAGCTGATTGTATAAGTCTGTGAAAATGTTGCGTTTTTTTAAATTACGTAGAAAATTATTGATCTGGTCTTCTAGTTTAATTAAGTGGGGAAGAATGTTATCTGTAACAATAGGATGAAATTTTGATGGATCGGAAAGAATAGAATTCATTTTAGAAATGTATGTTGTTTTGTCTAGAACAACGATACCTTGACCTTTATCGGGGGGACAAATGACAATAGAGGAATCAGATTTAAGTGTTTTGAGAATCGATAAATCTTTTTTAGTAACTAATAATGAAAAAATGTGTTGCGGGTTGAACTTTTTAAAGTATTTGTGTGCTATAGATTTAATATCACTAATAAAGGAAGAATAATTACCTCTAATAGTATAGCTTTTAAGAATAAGTGGAAGTTTTTCAAACAATAAATAATACTGATAAATATTACATGAAAAGTTAGGAAGTTTAAAATAGAGACCCAGTGAGAGTAGGCGTTTTTCAGCATTGGATAACACTTTTGCACTATGATTGAAAATTACTTGATCCGGGTTGCGCAAAAAGTTGGATATGAGTCCTAAGTTGCAAAGTTTTTTGGAATGTCTATTTGATACTTGCAATGAGTATTTTAACGTGTTCTGAGAAATTTTACGACATAAGCACATATAATCTAAAACAGAAATACAATTTTTGAGTTGGGATTTAGCAGATTGAAGTTCACTGTTGAGCTTGCGGGACAAACGAGATTTATGACGAAGTTCATTATCTAGGAGCTTGGATGTCCATGATTTGTAAAAAGACGTATGGTGTAAATTATGCCGGTATAATTTAAACTTCATAAATTTAGGCGTATGATTATAAGCCTTACAGGTGCTGAGAAACTGATGATCCAATTCTGCCTTGCGTGATCTTCTAGATAGGTTTTCAATCTTGCGGAATAATTGCAACGTATCAACATTATATCTTGATAAAATTATAGAAGCTAAAGATTTGTTCCTAGGGAACCTTATACGAATTATGAAGCATAATGCTAATAACGTAGGTAGCAACATAATGCATAAAAATTATAAACTTTAATAATCATGATAAATAAAATAGACGTTTCGGATTATTATAAATCCATTTTCAATATTTCCTGCAATAACAGAATCACAAAGAGATTAATAATAAATCACAATATGTATGACAAAAATAAATATAAAATTTAAGATTAAATGATAAAGTAAACGAGCAAAGGTTACAAACACAAGTTATAAATTACAAATAAAAAGGTGAAATGAATGGAATCGGTGTTTTTTGAATATTAAGTTAGTTGGTTGTAGGCGAGAAAAAAAAAAAAAAAAAAAAAAAAATAGGAAGCATAATATTTGAAATAAGTTTTAATATATGCATGAGCATATACATGTACATATTGCAGGAGAACGGTCAATAGATTAGAAGGGGGACGGACGAGGTTGCTGAATTTAGTTGGGGGTTGAGACGTTTAATATAGAGGGATTCCAGAATTTTTCTATCAGAATCAGTAGAGTGAGAGGATAAAATGCTGAAATCAGATGTGCGGAGTGGATGGTTAAGAGACATGGCGTGGTTGCGTATGGGAGAGTGTTCTGGAGTGGAAATGGGAAGATTAGTACGGAATGACATGCCGAGATGCTTGAAGATGCGTAGTTTTAATTGTAGGCCAGTTTGGCCTACGTAGCAGGAGTTGCATCCTGCGCACTGAAAAATATAAACCACGGATGATCTGAGCATCAGGGGGAGTTTGTCTTTGTACGAGAAAAATGATTTAATAGAGAAAGAGTTGATGCCTATGAGATGAGGATTTAGTTGAGGGAAGTGGCGAAGTAGGAGAAGTCGGATATCTTTATTAAGTAAAGGAGATAGAGTGCCAAGATATGGGATTTTAATATAAATATCAAGTTTGGGAACAGTTGGGATGGAAAGTTTAGGGCGGAAGATATTAGATATGAAATTGTGAATGGAAGAGTCAATGAATGTGGATGGAAAAAAGTTGAATGAGAAGAATTTTTTGAGATGAGTAAGTTCTGTATGAAATAACCACCATGAGGAACTGATGCGGTAAGCACGGTGTAAATAAGAAAGAATAGTGGAGGATTTGACAGTGTAAGAAATGGAACTTAGATAGTTAAAGCCTAGGAGAGAAGAAGAAGGTTTGCGGTAAACTGAAGTTGAAAAACCGGAATGAGTATGAGAAACTAAAACATCAAGAAAGGGAAGGGAATTATTAATCTGATCCTGACGAGTGAATTGTATATTAGGATGTTGCTGGTTAAGATAGTCAAAGAAAAGATCAGATTGAGTTTTGGTACGGAAAAGTAAAAAACAATCATCTATGTATCGTTTGTAAACTTAATGGTCTGAAGGAGACAGGACATTGATCAATCCAATTATCTTCATGGAAACATAAGAAAATATTTGCAAATGTAGGGCCTAGAGGAGAGCCCATTGGCATGCCGTCGACCTGGTTATAATACTTGTTGTTGAAGGAGAATATGGAATTGTTAACTGTAAGGGAGAGGAGTTGTTTGAAGTCTGGAAGAGGTAAATTAAGATTTTGGTGAATATTTGAAGAAAGAATGATATCGCATGTTTCAGATACCGGAATATTAGTAAATAAATTGTTAACGTCAAAGCTTGTCATGAAACAGTTAGAGTGGTGGATTGATTGTATATAACTGGCAAATGAGAAAGAGTCAGAAAGAGTATATTGATTAGTGGTGAGGGGAGATAAATGTGGTACAAGAAATTTGGAGAGTTTATAAGAGGGGGTATTAATTGAAGATAGAATTGGTCGGAGAGGGATATTGGGCTTATGGATTTTGGGTTGACCATACATGATTCCAGGGGAGGAGCCAGAGATGTATAGTTGATTGTATAAGTCTGTGAAAATGTTGCGTTTTTTTAAATTACGTAGAAAATTATTGATCTGGTCTTCTAGTTTAATTAAGTGGGGAAGAATGTTATCTGTAACAATAGGATGAAATTTTGATGGATCGGAAAGAATAGAATTCATTTTAGAAATGTATGTTGTTTTGTCTAGAACAACGATACCTTGACCTTTATCGGGGGGACAAATGACAATAGAGGAATCAGATTTAAGTGTTTTGAGAATCGATAAATCTTTTTTAGTAACTAATAATGAAAAAATGTGTTGCGGGTTGAACTTTTTAAAGTATTTGTGTGCAATAGATTTAATATCACTAATAAAGGAAGAATAATTACCTCTAATAGTATAGCTTTTAAGAATAAGTGGAAGTTTTTCAAACAATAAATAATACTGATAAATATTACATGAAAAGTTAGGAAGTTTAAAATAGAGACCCAGTGAGAGTAGGCGTTTTTCAGCATTGGATAACACTTTTGCACTATGATTGAAAATTACTTGATCCGGATTGCGCAAAAAGTTGGATATGAGTCCTAAGTTGCAAAGTTTTTTGGAATGTCTAATTGATACTTGCAATGAGTATTTTAACGTGTTCTGGGAAATTTTACGACATAAGCACATATAATCTAAAACAGAAATACAATTTTTGAGTTGGGATTTAGCAGATTGAAGTTCACTGTTGAGCTTGCGGGACAAACGAGATTTATGACGAAGTTCATTATCTAGGAGCTTGGATGTCCATGATTTGTAAAAAGACGTATGGTGTAAATTATGCCGGTATAATTTAAACTTCATAAATTTAGGCGTATGATTATAAGCCTTACAGGTGCTGAGAAACTGATGATCCAATTCTGCCTTGCGTGATCTTCTAGATAGGTTTTCAATCTTGCGGAATAATTGCAACGTATCAACATTATATCTTGATAAAATTATAGAAGCTAAAGATTTGTTCCTAGGGAACCTTATACGAATTATGAAGCATAATGCTAATAACGTAGGTAGCAACATAATGCATAAAAATTATAAACTTTAATAATCATGATAAATAGACGTTTCGGATTATTATAAATCCATTTTCAATATTTCCTGCAACAACAGAATCACAAAGAAATTAATAATAAATCACAATATGTATGACAAAAATAAATATAAAATTTAAGATTAAATGATAAAGTAAACGAGCAAAGGTTACAAACACAAGTTATAAATTACAAATAAAAAGGTGAAATGAATGGAATCGGTGTTTTTTTGAATATTAAGTTAGTTGGTTGTAGGCGAGAAAAAAAAAAAAAAAAAAAAAAAAAATAAAGCATAATATTTGAAATAAGTTTTAATATATGCATGAGCATATACATGTACATATTGCAGGAGAAAGGTCAATAGATTAGAAGGGGACGGACGAGGTTGCTGAATTTAGTTGGGGGTTGAGACGTTTAATATAGAGGGATTCCAGAATTTTTCTATCAGAATCAGTAGAGTGAGAGGATAAAATGCTGAAATCAGATGTGCGGAGTGGATGGTTAAGAGACATGGCGTGGTTGCGTATGGGAGAGTGTTCTGGAGTGGAAATGGGAAGATTAGTACGGAATGACATGCCGAGATGCTTGAAGATGCGTAGTTTTAATTGTAGGCCAGTTTGGCCTACGTAGCAGGAGTTGCATCCTGCGCACTGGAAAATATAAACCACGGATGATCTGAGCATCAGGGGGAGTTTGTCTTTGTAAGAGAAAAATGATTTAATAGAGAAAGAGTTGATGCCTATGAGATGAGGATTTAGTTGAGGGAAGTGGCGAAGTAGGAGAAGTCGGATATCTTTATTAAGTAAAGGAGATAGAGTGCCAAGATATGGGATTTTAATATAAATATCAAGTTTGGGAACAGTTGGGATGGAAAGTTTAGGGTGGAAGATATTAGATATGAAATTGTGAATGGAAGAGTCAATGAATGTGGATGGAAAAAGTTGAATGAGAAGAATTTTTTAAGATGAGTA